>VXBS01008634.1:0-13080 GCA_013400255.1 Sitta europaea
CTTCCCTGGAAATTAACTGGCCCTGGGCAGATGCACTGGGGTACTGCTCTACTTTAGTCTTCACAGAAGTTCTCTAGATCTTGCAGCTAAATATGGTAGATGGGCGTTGGACATCCTCTGGACACTTGGGTAGGTATGGCCCCAGTGGCCACTGGATATTGCCCATCATCCCTGCCATCACCTCATATTTAATCCTAGTCCCAGTAGTTCCCTGGAGTATGTGCTACCCCTAAATGTAGATACCTCACCAGACTCTGGCAGTGCCTGGGGCCTTCAGGGACACAATGGAGGGTTTCACACCAAGCAAGAACCTGCTTCTTCTCCAGCTTAGCATTTCTCTAATGCAAAGCCTGGATTGCCAGACAAGAGAAGTTGCTTTTCTCTCCGTGTCCCTGTGGTATGTCCCAATGCTTGGTCCAGGCTTTGCAGAAGCCTGAGCCTGGGCTGTGCTGCTTGCAGGGCAGGAGCTGATGTCTCTGCTGGACAGGAAGATGGTGGTTATGGCAGTAGCACCGACCGTTGCATTCCTGGCACTGGGGATTTTGCTGCTTTTTGTGGTCTTCAGGTCAGTATGTGCCTCACCTCTCCTGCCCTCTGGGAGGCATTCAGCAGTTTACAGTGGCAGGGAGTGTCCAAGAGGAGCCTGAGATGAGGCAGTGTAGTTAGATGGGCAACAGCTTCTCCTCTGTCTCTGTTCTGCTGGTCTGTGCACCTGACTTATTGTTTTGCAGGCTAAAGTACAACAGTTCAAAAGCCTTGGAGAACAACAGCACTATACCCCTGAGAGGATGTCAAAAAGGTGAAGTATGAGCAAGGGTCCTGTGTGCCTTGTCTGGACAGGCTGTCTGCTAAAAGCACAGCCAGAATGATTGCAGGTTCCCCAAGTTGCTTGCAGGAAAAAGGTGATTAGAGCTGGCTGGTACAGGGAAAGGGACTCCTCCCAGGAGAAGGGACCTGTGTAGGGAGGGACAATCTAAGGTTTGGAGAAGTACTGGTTGCTGCAATGCCATCTCAGTCACAGCTGCAGAGTTCCAGGGCTGGCCAGTTTAGCACCAGTTGCATGCTGAAGTCCTGTCCTTGTGGTCTCTACAGGTGTATGCCGGCCAAACACACAGATCCCAGTGGAGGAACTGCTGGAGGCTCTGAAGATGTTTAAGAGGGAAGAAATAGAGGCAGAGCAGGCAGATGATGAATCAGTTGACAGGCATGGTGCTGGGCTTCTTAGAGAATATCAGGTCTGGTTTAGCTTTGCTTTCCCACCTGGCTGCACTGCACACCCTTCAGCACTTTCCTGGGTGATGCATCTGGCTTTGGCTAGATCCCAGTGCTGAGTGGGCTTGTTTTCTTCCTCTGCAGCAATTGTCCTCCACTTTGTTGCACCCCTGCAATGCTGGGAAGGAACTGTGTAATCAAAACAAGAACCGCTACAAGAGCATCATCCCATGTAAGCAGAGCTCCCCAGGGATTGGCTCAGGCTCTTGGAGATGGCTGGGGTAGTGCATGATGCTGGGCTGGTGTAGGTGCCCCTCCAGCACTTCAGAAATACTGAGCTAGTCCTCTCATCCTCCACGGCCACTGAAACCCAGAGGGATTTCTTCCCCCACTCTTTTATATCCTGCTGGAGTATCCTTGTTCTGCTCTTCAAATCCTGAAAACTTAATCAAACATCCTACTCCTATTCCTGATGCTAGTCATTGCTGAACATTGCCATGTCATATCCAGGGGCAGGTATTTGTGAGAAAGTGGGAGGAGTGACCCAATTTCTTTCAAACTTTAAAGCTCCTCTGGGCCATTTCATAATCTTTCCTAAAATGTACTGTGTACATTTGGCCATTTCATAACCTTCCCTAAAACTCCTTTGCACTTCCTGCTGTGCCATGTCATCCTTTGTCCCATCAGCTGTTCTTTAACCCTGAACATATCCTGAGACCTGGAGTGCTGCTGAGGAGACAACAGACAATCACAGGCTTTAGTAAATTATGACTTCCCCATTAATCAGTCTCTTTGTTGCTGCCCTAAAGTATCAGTCCACCTCCCTTCTCTTTCAGATGACCACTGCCGTGTGGTGCTGCAGCCCTCTGACACTGGGAATGGCTACATCAATGCCAGCTATGTGGATGTAGGTAGTGAGGAGCTGTTACCCTGGGAAGGGTAGGAAAGGTGCCTTGTTATACTGGATGAGGACACTCCTGCTCACATGGGGGGCCCTGAGGTCTGACACTTTTGCCCTTAAGCTGGCAGGTCTTGGTTTGCTGCTGCCCCTGAATCCTTTCTCAGCTGCCTGGAGTACTCTGTGTTTGTGTGCAGTTCTCATGTCTAACAAAAAGGGACACATGTGAGGGGACAGGAACTGAGATGCAGCCCCTGGGTACCCACTGTCTGTGCTGGCCAGGAGAGGTGCAGTGGGACACACTGTGCTGAGAGTTCTGGGATTTGGTGCTTGGGGCATGGATCTGTGACGCTGTGACATCACAGAGAGACACAACAGAGATGACAAAGTCGGAGTAAGAGGAGAAGGAGAGAGTTTATTTTCTTTTACTTTACTTTATATACCTTTCACAGAAAGGGACTCCATTGGAAGATAGAGGTTCAACCTCTTCAATTCCACTGGTCTTAGAAAATGTCTATCAATTGTCCTTCTTAACTGGAAGGAATGTCAACAATTATATTGTATATAGAAAAATCATGAGAAACTGACTCTCAAATATGTAAACAATCAGAAGGTTAGAAAGAACAGCAAAAGAACAAGGTGACAGATCTGTATTTCATTCCCTGTTAAACATTTAACTTATGTGATCAGAGCTGCTTGAATCTCTCCCCTGCAGACCTACCGAAGTCCTCACTTCTTCATTGCAGCTCAAGGTAGGTGCTCCCAAACCTCATCCTCAGGAGATGCCATTCACTGCCCTGACCGATCTGGGAAACGGGGAACTGGAATAGCAGCCAGGGAGCTGTGCAAAACTCACTCCAAGCTGCTGTATCTCTGTGGTCTCTGTCCTGAATGGTTGTTACAGCTGCTGCAGGGCATGGAAGGTCTCAGTGGTAGATTGGCAGCAGGTGGAGCTGCTGTCTGCACTGCCTAATATGAGGATGTGGTCCTGACACTGACAAGCCTAGTTTGTTCCCTTTGGCAGCTGGCATGACAGGGACAATCCTGCAAATGCCTGACGTGTCTGCACCCCATGGACTCGGACAGTCACCTACCAATAGTGCAAAGCCTGGATGGGTTTGTCTGCTCTGTGCAGCATGCAATGAGGTCAGAGCTGCAGAAGTACTCTTTGGAAAATAGGGCCCCAAACAGCAGCAGCTCACAGTCATCTCAAGGGTCTGCATGCAGAAGCCCCTAAAGCAGCAGTGAATCCCTGACATGTTCTGGGCTCATCTTCTCTCCCTTCTCTTGTCCTAATTTTTAACATGGTGATGAGGCTGATCTGGCCAGCACCCCTGTCAGATGCTGATGTCCCCTGGCTGCACCTCTGTGTCTGGGCAGAGGGAAGCCTAAGAATGTCCAAATTATGCCAGGCAACACACCCCCATGGCTTGGACACTGGCATAGGGCTCTCCTCTTCCTTCCCAAGGCCCCTTGGCTGGGACAGTGGTGGATTTCTGGCACATGGTCTGGCAGGAGAAGACCTCAGTCATTGTGATGCTGACTGGCTTAGTGGAGCAGAACAAGGTAGAGAAAACCTCTCAGCCCATGCTCGGCTTGGGCATTGCCAGAGCCCAGGCTTCCAGCCCTGCTGTGCTCCCAGTGCAGCTGTCAGTGGGGCAGGGAGTAGCTCTGCACACCAGCAGTGCTCTTCTCGTGAGTTTGCCCGTGTCCAGAGGTCTCACTGCTATTGACAGATCAAGTGTGAGCAGTATTGGCCAGAGCAGGAACAGGTCTACGGCAACTTCACTGTGACACTCAACAACACCTGGACCACCACAGGCCTTGTCAAACGCATCTTCTGCCTGCAGAAGGTAAGCCTGGCATGGAGCTGAGGTGGGAATGCAGGATGTGTTTGGGTTCCAGCAACTGGTGGGAGCTGTCAGACATGGACCCTGTGGGCAGACCTGCCTGGTCTCCAGTACAAGGTCTGGTGTTAGCATGTTGCTATAAATGGAATCCATGCCAGGTCATCAGTCCCAGGTTCCTGTGCCTGGCAAAGGCAGTCAGTCAGCTCCAGTGGTCACCCCAGATGAGTCTGGACTGACGCTGCACATTGGAATATTGTAGATTCTTGAGGGTTTAGGTGAGGTCATTACAAAGGGTATAAAAGCAGATAAAGGGTGTAAAATGGAATCTCTGCACATCCAGGATGATGGGGCAGGTGCCTGCCTGTCACCTGTTTCAATCTGCAGAAGATCCACGCTGAAGCTCCTTGGTCACTTATAGTCCTAAACCTGGACAGGTAGTTTATGGTTTGAGATAACCTACATAGGTCATTTCCCAAGATGTGTGCTTGTGTTGAAGTTACACCTAAGATGAAAGGCAGAAACTGAAAGAGTTACAAGGAGGAAAAACAGGTACAATATAAAGAAATTGCAGTTATGCATATTCCTGTCCTTTCTTGTCTTGCCCAGAGCAATACATAGCTGAAATGTAAAGCTCCAAGAACACTTGATGGTGCTGATGGTAAGCTGTAGCATTAGTCCATGACAAGTGAATCTGATGTTTAGGGAAAATCACAATGCCCTGGTAACATGTGACTACATTCACATTAGTGTAGTAACAGCCTTAGGGTCTATCTTTTCTGGCCAAGCCAGGGCTTTTTGACGTCTATGGAAATACCCTAAGCTCTGAGTTCTATCATTTTCCCCTGGGACACAAGCTGCTTTTCCTGCTTTGCATCCACTGTTCACAGTGAAGCAGAGAAAAAAAATGAAGTGTGGGCTGTGTGATGGATGAATCTGCCCTTTACTGTCTGAGGAGCTATAGTGGAGCAGTCCTAATGGTGTCAGTGCTGGAGGGAGCACTCTGTGCTGGTGCCCCTATGAAGTGGTTTTCCCCACTGCTTCCTCCTTGTTGGCATGAAATCACTTCAGACAAGCTTCCTGGTGGCTTCCAGCTCCCTGTTGCCAGCAATGTCTCCCTTTTTGCAGGCAGGATGTCCTCTCCCAAGAGCAGTGGAGCAGTTTCACTACCTGCTCTGGCCGGACCATGGGGTGCCAAGAAACCCATCCCAGCTTCTGTGTTTGGTGGAGGTGGTGAATAAGAGGGTGTTGGAAGCACCTGCTGGACCTGTGCTGGTGCACTGCAGGTACCGAGCTGGGGCTGTTTGGGTGCTGGGGCATACCCAGTAGGGGCAGCACTGACCCACAATTTTCTGTGTCCTCAGTGCAGGGATCGGGCGCACGGGTACCTTCATCGCCCTGGACTTCCTCCTGAAGATGGGGAAGGCTGAGGGGAAGGTGGACGTGTTTCACTGTGTGCAGCAGCTGCGGGAGCAGCGGGTCGGCATGGTGCAGACCAAGGTGAGGAGAGGTATTTGCTCCCTCCACACCTCGGGCTGCAGATCCAATTCCCACCTGTGGGAGTCGACACAGACAGGCAGCGAGAACAACCACAAAACCATGGCTGAAATGCCGAAAGTAAATTTATTTCATTACCTCACTAGCTGGAGGATCCCAAAGCTAGCTGGAAGATCCCATGGTAACATGTAAGTGGGAACACCAACACCATCAGGGTCAGTCCATCCTGGGGGACAGTGGTGCTGCTTTTTTCACCCACTTAACAAAGGCCTGTGCACTTGTAGTTTACCAGCTTTGCTGTGATTTCCTCTGTGTTTTTATGATCTCTGCTCTTTGATCTCTCCCAAACCAGACAGCTCAACCATCTCCATGACAATGGCCTCCAGGTCTCTGTAAACCTATGTTTTCTCTACACAGATTCTACTCCCCAAAGCAGACAGAGGATTGTTTATACACAATACATAAGATTTCTCACACTGTCATTTCCCAGACTTTGGTATTCCCAGCTGTACTTGCTGTATAGCTCCACTTCAGAGAATCCACCACTCTGCTTCTGAATGAAAAGCCATTCTTCTGCTTTTAACCCTTAGCTGCCAACACCACCCTTCCCAGGGATGTGGCATGCAAAGACACATTAGCCATGCTGTTCATGATCTAGCCACAGGGACTAGGGCTACCAGATGATGGAGACTGAAGGATCTTTTTTCAATGCTGTGTCCAAAGCTAGTTTCCCTGAGACTCTCTGAGGTATCAGCAGCATTTGTATGCATCAATCACCCTGATACAGAAAGGCTGTATTGTAGACAGGGATAACAAATGAGGGTCCACCTGTCCCTCAGACTTTCAGGATGCCTGGCATCTCCTGGGCAGCAGTGTCCTGGCCTAGGGTCTATGTCCTCGTGATCTGCTTAGGGCTGGGTTCCTTTGGAGAAGACAACCAGCTGCTTGTACAAGGTCTAATTAGTCCACAGGTTTTCCAGGCTGCCTTCCCCAGAGCAGGAGACTGGTCTGAGAGGGAGCATTAAACTTCAGGAAAATGATCTTGTCTGTGTTGCTGGAGTTGCTGGCTGTGTCCCAAAGCAGGGTTGCCTGCAATGACAAGTGTCTGGCCTCAGGGATCCGCAGAAGGAAGGTGAAGGATGAACCTGGCTTACTTCTGGTGCAGTTTGATGACAGCTTGTGATCTGGAGTTCCAGGATTCCTCCTGGGCTGGCTCCAGACTGTGCAGCTGACCCATGTCCTCATACAGGATCAGTACAGCTTCCTGTACGAGGTGCTTCTTGAAGGCCTGCTTTGCGGCAGCACCGGGGTCCCAGTGGAGAGCATCGGCACCCTTGTCCACTCCCTTCAGAGAGATGAGACCTCAGGCCACAACAATGTCCTAGAGAAGGAGTTCAAGGTATCACCAGGAGACGGTGCACTGATGCTGTGGGAGCTTATCTGTGATGCCAACCCCCTCCCTGCTCCCCTCCCCTGCAGTAGGATGGAGATGGGGGATCATTTCTCTGGAGTGGCTCAAGAAGGTGATGTGCTGACAGGCAGGACTGACTTGCGTGTATCATCTCTACAGGCCCTGCAGAGATTTTCTGAGTTGTTCCAGCTCCTGCCATGCAGAGAAGCAGAGAAACCCAGAAACCAACCCAAGAACCGCAAGCCAGGGATCCTGCCAGGTAACACCAGCAGGGCTGAGCAGCCTCTTGCTCTAAAACCCAGTGCCTGATAGCAGCATGGAGGGAATGATGATTTCCTGCTGCTTCCCTCCCCAGCACGTGATACTGACAGGTCCTGCTCAAGATCTAGTAATTGTTTTCTGGTTAGTAGATAATAAATACAGATTAGGCTGATTCCTTCTGAGTCTCTTGGAGGTACATGAGGTATGCCTGGGATAAATATGTCCCTGTTCTAAAGTGGAGAAGCTCAGATGAGGCATGTCAGGGAGCAATGAGGAGAGTGGAACTGCTGTGCTCCCAGCCACGGGGTTTTGGACATACCTCATCAGAAGCTGTCACAGCAATATGGGTGTGGTGGTGCCTGTCCCTTCAATCCTCTCCAACCCATGCGGCAGGGAGCTGTATTGACTGTACCTGTTGCAGGGAAAATCCCCTGCCTCTCTGTAGGGAGAGAATGACCCATCATTTCCCTCTCTCTGTTTCTTGCCTCTGCAGCGGATTCCTGCCGGCCCATCCTGATGTCCTCGGTGAACGCAGACGGCTCTCCAGCTTACATCAACGCCGTGTTTGCCAGCGTAAGGCTCCGGCCGCCGCGGGAGCGGGAGCGGCTCAGGGCAGGGGCACCCTCCTGCGCGCCCCTGCTCGGGGCCAGACTAGAGCACCTAGGACACCCCAGCCCTCGGGCACCCCGCACGGTGGCTGCTGGCCCTGCTGCCAGGAGACGGCCCCGCAGTCGCCACAGGCGGAGCCCCGCCTGTGCCGGCAGCGCCGCAGCATGGGCCGGCCACGGGTTGCTGGGGTGTGATGAGCTGAGAGGGCGGCGGAACACAAACCTCAGCTGCTCTGAGCAGGGCTGGGGTGGCCTGTGTCTTCTCCATCTCAGCAGGGCGGTAGGGAGCCATTCCCGCAGTGGGAAGGGCTCTCGGGGGTTGTGGGACTCTCCCTCACATGCATCACGGTGTGTTTTGCAGACATACACTGATGAGGAGAGAATCATCATCACCCAGCTCCCTTTTCCCACCACGCTGGTGGATTTCTGGGCTCTGGTCTGGGATTACACCTGCACGTCAGTGGTTGTGCTGAATCAGCTCCAGGAGCTGGACAAGGTCAGCAGCCTGATCACAGCTCTCCCCTCTCCTGGTTCCCTGTGGGGCCAAGCAGTGTGATTTCTACCTTTGCCCCATATGGATCTTACAATGAGAGCCCTGCTTGGACCTGATTGCACTATTGCAAACTTGTGGGGCTCCACCTGGGAGAGCCCTGATGACAGTCCCAGCACCATGGTGCCACAGCAGTGGGCTGTCCTCGGTCTCACTGCAAGTGAGCATCCCTCAGGTTTTGTTTACCCCTACCCCAGTGCCCTCTCTGAGGGAGTATTATTTTCTGGCAGCAGCACTGGGTTGGTGCCCAGGCAGAGCCATGTGTGTGCGGCTCATGGGCGAGGGGCTGGTGTGAGCCCACCCATGTGGAGTGCCGAGCTCTGCCCTGCATGCAGGGGGGGCCATGTGTGATTATGGGCCTCTCCCCTTCCCCCAGACATATGTGCAGTTCTGGCCCAGCCAGGGCGAAGAAGACTATGGCCGTTTCCATGTCCAGCTGATCTCAGAGGAGCCTGGGGCTGGCTTCACAACCTGGACACTTGTCCTCAGCAACAGGCAACAGGTGGGCCCTTTGCTCAGAGATGGCAAATGCCTTTGAGAAGAACCTTTGCAAGGGCTGGGAGGACCAGCTGCCAATAGGCTTTTATTTGCGGTCAAAGTCACAGCTAGAGATGGCAGAGGGGTCTGGTGGGGTCCTGGCAGGGCACTGGCCAGAGCAGTCTTTTGCCTTGGGAGAGACACTAATCCCAAGAAAGTGAGGCTGCAGGCAGAGGTACAACTCAGAGGTGCTTTTGTGTGCCTTTCCACCTGGAGGACAGCATCTGTGGATGGAGTTTGTGCATCTCAGTGTTGCACGGAAGGAGAATTATTGCAGGCAACTGGACACAAGATTGGTGTCAATCTGAGCTGCACCCGGTGCCCACCTGAGAGCTCTTCTCTTATGCCCATCTGCCAGTCTCAGAACACTTGGTGGAGTGGCATATCTCATTGTGGAGCAGCTCCCTTGATCCACTGTGCATGGCTGAGCCAGGACTGGCATGCACTGTCCCTCCCCTTCCCTCTGCTCTTCCCAGCCCACTGTCTTTCTTCCCCACTAGCCCAAGAAATCTGCAGTGGAAATCCAGTTACATCAACTGACAGACTGGCCCATGAAGCAGCATCTTCCTCCACACCCTGACACCATCATCAGCTTGCTGGGGAAGGTGGAGACACACCATCGGCAGAGCCAAGATGGACACATCCTTGTCACCTGCTGGTGAGTGATGTCTCCTGGAGGAGCAGCCAAGGCACAGAGCTGGACACAGCTCAAGCTGTGTCAGTGAAATTGGTCACTGTTCCATCTCGGGTGGATGTATGGATATGAATTCAGCTATGTTAAGGGAGGGAAGCTTCCCTCTGGAGGCTGATTGGGTGCAGGGTCTGTGGCCAAGGTCATCCTGAGAGTGTGGGGTCTAGGGGGACACCTCTGAGGCCCAGCCCTGCCACCTGATCCCAGAGCAAATGGAGCTCCCCTTGCCTTCCTCCACAGGGATGGAGCCAGTCGGAGTGGGATCTTCTGTGCTGCTAGTTTCCTGTGTGAGCAGATCCAAAGTGAGGGGATGGTGGATGTATCCCAGGCTGTGAGGATGCTGAAGAGGCGGCGGAGACAGTTCATTAAAGATGTGGTAGGTGCTGACTTCAAACCCAGCTGGGACAGCAACGCCAAAACAAGAGCCATATCTTGGATTGCCCCAGTGGCTGCCCTGGCCCCTCTGTGCTCAGATAATCCTGAGGCCATATGCAGATCAGATCTTTGAAAACCCCATTTTCTGCTGCTGGGACATGCCCACTCCCTCAGTGGCAGGTTCTGCAGAACTGAGCAGGTACCAAAGCATCCTGCTTGATGAGTGGCCTCTTTCTGGTCCACCTGCCTGCTCAATACTTCGTGCCATGGAAGCTGGCTCTCCTGCAAAAAACTGGCAAAAAATCTGGCTCCAGTGCTGGTATAATCCAGCCCTCCAGCTCTTGGAGATCACACCTGGCTTCCTCAGCAGAGGAAGGTAGACTCCAACTGGGAGGAGGAGGGTGGACTGTACCTGTGTCTGGCATGCTCTGTGTCAGGAAACTGTTGGAGACCAATGCTAACATGACACTGCAGGTGTTGGTCCACCACAGTCTCATGTGCATCCTTTTATCCACAGGAGCAGTATGGACTCTGCTATGAACTAGCCCTCAGTTACTTGAATTCATTCGAAACCTATGGGAATTTCAAGTAGGGGCATCTCTGGATGGGGCTTCAACTCCCTGGGCAGCCCTTCATCAGTAAGAGTGGAAGCAAGAGGAAACAAAAGGGATGTGCATGACCCCAAGATCCTTCACTCCCCTGAGAAACCACCCCAAGGGTCCTCTGTGGCTGGAGAACACAGGCTGGACTGTCTCCAAATTTTGGCCAGGCATTGAAATGGGAACCTAACCCTCTGCCCAGCATTTGTGCAGGAACTTTTCTGGAATCATAGCCTGAATATGCACATTGGAGCAGAGGCTCCAGGACTTCACCTATCCTTCCTTGCCAAGGATGAAGAGAACACCTGTCCCATCCAGGTTCCCCTGTTCTCTCAGGTAGCCCCAAGGAAAGTGGGGCAGCACTAACACCCACATTGTGTTTGGTCAGGGAATTCTCAAACTGCTGTAAGATCCATGGTGCTCAGGAGCATAGGATGTCTGTCCTGCTTTGGGAGAAGCATGAAGCCCGAAGTCACAATAGCCAAGAGTGGGACAACCCATGGTCCTGCAGGGCCAAACTGGTCCTTCAAACCCCACATCATCTCTACCTGGGGCTGCATCTTCCTGGTGCTGTTCCAGATGTCACTGCCCTAGCAGATCCATAGTGGCTCTCTCATCAGCCTGCCTGGCTGCTCCATGGAAATCCCAGGTTATAGTGGCTCAGTGTCAATATCCTGGATGTGGTTCAAGCAGCACCACAGAGACAGGTTCTGCCTTTGCTGCACAAAGGCAGGAGGCTTCAGAACCAGGAGTGACCCCATGGCTCTCTGTCCTGTGTCTCACCAATAAAGGCCGTGGTGGTGGTGACCCCTGATCTTCTCTTCTGTGTTTGACCTGGCACAGGGGCCACAAGGGAGCTGAAAGCACAGAGATACCACAGCATGGGCACAGAATACACTCTTGGCTAAAACATGTGTTGAGGGCCTTCACCCTTGATGGATTCCCAACACACGTCTGCTCCAGACTCACATTAGAGCTGTCCAGCTCGGCTCAGGAGGTCAGAAAAGCTGTCAGGCATGATTAGGGGAATACAGGGTCACAGCAGCCCTTCTTGTGGCTCCCTTCAACAAGACACAGTCAGCTCCCTGCAGGGGAATATGAGCCCACAGGGGCAATGAGGGGGCCAGGCAGGATCTGTGTGGGACAGGCAGCCCCTCCAAACCATAAGCCTTTATTTGTTGTCCAGACAGAACAGGCAGTCACAAAGCAGTCCAGCCAGGCCAAGAAAAGCCCTGGGTTTGACTGAATATCAACAGAGAGGGCAGAAAGGTTGGGAACCCAGAGGACAGCAGGAGAATATTATCAACCTGAGCCTGTGTGAGTCTGGGATGGAGAAATTTGGCATACAAGTCCTGATTCTAGGAAAGCAAAAATGAAAGCAAAGCCTGAAAAAAGAATTACAGAAAGCCAGATTCAAAGGCCTTAAAAAAGCACTGAGCAAAACATGGGAGGTGAAGGGTCTGAGGAATGAAAAAGCTCAACCCTCCTTGTCCTTCTGTTTTCCTCTGTCCCTGCTGAATTGGAAGAATTGCTTGGGACCTGCATGCTGGTCACAGTCACAGGAGAGCCAGGGGACATGGCAGCTATCAGCACTGGGTTAGGGTCATCCTTCCCATTTTCTCTGCGTCCACACTGCTCTGGATGTCTCCATGGTCCTGGCTGGGGCTGAAGTGACTGATCAACAGCCTAACCACTTTCACCTGTAAAGAAGAAGGGCAGCCAGTGTCAGAGACAGGCTGGAGCACACATGGGCCTGCCACAGCCCAACCCTCTCATCCCAGCTGTGCCCTGGACGGGCACTGTCAGTACTGAGGTGAGAGCAGAAGCCCCTCGGCCTGACCCTCCTGAGATCCCTCCCTGCAGATCCCTGGGAGAGATGCCACAGACATGGGTCCCTCAAAGACCTGAGCCTTTGGAATGCCTGTCTTTGCTCACTCCTGTCCCTGCTCTAGCCAGGGAGCACTGCCTGGAACCAGACTGCTGCCATGTGGGGTTCAGTGGGCAGAGCCATTCTGACCATCCTCAGCTAAGGCAAATCAGGAGATGTGTCAGTACAGTGTACAGAATGCTGCTTCTTCTGAAACAGGTTTTCCTGGGAGATTGCTGCTTCTCATCGTAGCTGCCCCAGAGCTTTATAGTCCCCTCTGATAGTTGTCTGCAGAATTGCATTTTCCTACCTTTTAAATTATCCTCAGTTTTGTTGGGCAAATACTTCCTTTTCCTGGAAAGGTAAAGGGGAGTCCTACATAAGAAACTGGCATTGTGTATGTATCTGCTGAACCTGTCCCCTTCCTACTCACCTGGAGAGCACAAGCCACAGGATGACTGCAGCCACAATGAGGACTGCCAACAGCACAACCAGTCCAATCACAATCCCATGCCAATGGTCTGCAGCCTGCCCTGCAACTAACACAGAGCCAGGGGTTAGTGCTGGCAGTGGCCCCAAGAATGGCAAAGGGTATGTGCAAGTGTGTAGGCCTCTGTTCTGACTGAGGTTTCTTCCAGAAGGGAGGATCACATCATGTGGGGGCATTTTGCTCTGTTCCACATGAGACGCAAAAGCTCTTGGGTGGGCCAGTTAATTTCCAGGGAAG
>VXBS01008636.1:0-13727 GCA_013400255.1 Sitta europaea
CACAACCTCAGAAGCAGAAATTACCCAACACCCTGAAAATGCAGGGAGAGCTTTCTGGGAGCCAAAATGCTGCCTGCCTTGGCTGCCACACCACCCGCAGGAGCCAGCAGCACAGTGAGGGCTGGAGACAGCAAATCCCTGCCAGGTTCCTTTTCCTTCAGTGTCCCTTTCCCAGGTCACATTTCTGCCTGAGCAGACAATGGAGTCTGACAGGATCCATCCAGGTTTTGGCTCTGAAAGCTGACAGAAATTCACTTGGAGTGGTTCTGGATGGATCAGAAGAATTACCAAGGGAAATTCTGGACAGAGAATGATGTGTGCTGCTCTAACCCTGCTGTACAAAACAAGCCTACAGCCCAATGTGTTTACAAAACATATCTACTTTTTTTTTCCTTTTTAAAATTAAATCACAGAAGCAATGACAGAGCATGGATTTCTCAAACTACCAAGTGTCCTGCCTTCTCCCGCCTAGAGCAAAGTATCATGTAATACCATATTTCATCAATCCCCTTCAGTCATTCAGATTTTCTCATTACTTTGCACTGTCACATAAGAAAGTCAAGGGTAAAATATCAGTGTTCAAGAAAGAATTTTTTTACCAATTTATTTTCTTCACTATGCAGACAAATAAAAGTTTCTGCTGTTAGTAAAATATGCTTCATTTGCTTCTTATCCTACAAAATGTTTCATTTCCCATAAAACATTTCTTTCAAAATAATGTTTCATTTCAACTTTGAATCTCAAATAATGTCAATGAATATAATCCATAAGCTCTGTATTCTCCCTTATGAACAAGTAAGAACACTTTTAAATTTATTTTTTCATTTTTTTGGTCAAATTCAATGTTTTCTTTGAGTAAAACAATTCCACAAGAAGGTTATGATGAAAGGGTCTATGAGAAATAAGTAGTCCTTTACTCTCAAATGTAAGGGTGTGAGTAAACTGTACTGTGGAACTGAGCTTATTAGAACAAGCTCAACAGTCAGAATTTTTTTTTTCCAGCTGATTCAATGGAAATGTCTTTAAAAAAAATGAACAAATGTCCATTAATGTCTGTATGGAAACTGCATTATGCATGAAAATCAATATTTAAACATTGATCCTCTCTTATTCTAACATTGTACACAGCATTTACATAAACATCACCAGTTGTAATTGCAGTCTGTATTTTTTAGTTACAAATCACAGAAAATTAGATAAAAAGGTGTGCATACATGCACATGGACCTCCATACCCCAGAATATTTTGAGTTGGGAGGGACCAAACCTGCAGTGGTGTTATCAGCTCGAATTAAGCTAAACTCAGGCAGCCCCACAAACAATCCATATCACCCTGGAAAAATAGCATTATCCAGCACAAATTCTGTTCCATTTTAAATCCAGCCTCAGCTACAACTTGTCTTCCATTCATGCTATCACTTTCAAGGGGATTCAAACAGGGCAGAAGTTTTCCAACTGGATGGATCACTCCAGGGTTGAGCAAAAGCAGATCAACAATTTCTTCTCAGGTAGACTTGGCAATTATAAGGAAAGTGAGACTACTGTGGCATAACCTTTGAAAAACATTAGCAGTGAAAAATAATAATGATATTATTTATTATTTTGTACCTCATTCAGTTTTACAGAGACCTGCAGAACAAGCCATTAAGAATGGTATGACATTGGTGCATTGCAGTATTTTAAAATTTTCCTGTATAAAACAGACTGGCCTCTACTAAATTCACAGATTTACCTGGGTGTCTTCAGCAGGACTGCAGTTAAAATTTTTAAATTACATTAATAATGGCATTAAAAATATTTAATAATTCACAAATGCATAAGTAATAATTATCAATAATAAATAATTGGTTATGTAATATAATAATATTTTATAGATGCACATTATATAATAATGTATAATTTTTATTAATTAACAAAGTTATTGCTAATAGTTAATTTAAAATAATTAATTGCTAATATTTAATTTAAAATAGATAATAATTAATGGCTGCAGTTAGAATTACAAAATTATAAAATTACATCAGTAAGTGCAGTTAAAATTACAAAATTCAGAAAAAATACTGCAGTTAAAATTACTGCAGACTAAAAATGGCAGAAGTTCAATTTACTCATTTTACTATTTTAATCAGAACAAACTCGAGGGAAATGGGCTTAAAACAGTTATTGTAGAGACTGCTCTTCAAAAGTCTTCTTAATTGTCAGAAATCTGATCCAAAATTACCAGTCAAGTAAATTTGTGCTAAAATAGACTTCATTGGATGGAAGCTGCCCAAATTCCTTGAATGAAGACCTTGACAATCCTAAAGTCCTTTGAGGTTGACAAACTGTGACATCACAGGAAGGAAATGCATCTACAGCTGGGTTGGTGCATCCCTCTCCCCTCCTTAGCAGTTCAATGATTTCATCAGTAAAATGTGTGAAAAGATGATTTTCACACAGAAAAGTTGTCTTAGTCCCCTAAGAGGTAAATAAATATATTTCTCCTATTTTTGTGTGCACTCATTAGATCCATTACTGAGAACCCACAATTATCCTCTGTCCTCACCCACACCAAGAATGACTTGAGACAGGAATCCAGAAGCCACAAAGGGAAATTTTTAGTATTGTGCAAAAAGAAAGTCTCTATGTTCTTTCATAAATCAGGTAATTGCTCCCTCAGTTCCACAATAGACCCACTTATTAAAATTAAATTAATTAAAAAATTAATCATAGCAACAACTATTGACAGAGGTGCTATTGATAATGTGATTGGACCACAGGAACAATCCTATGGAATTTCATAGCTAAGAATGCTCTGCTCAGGCTCTTAAACTCTCAACAGATTATTCTGAAGTGTTATGGTTTATAATGACATGCACAGAATTACCTCTCTTAGTTTGTCACCACCTAAATCCCAGCTAGCCTAGCAGGACATTATTGCTTTTTCACTGTTTGATAAGTAAAAAAATACATGCAGTCTGTTTACTGCAAGTCCTGGGCATACAGAAAAGAGCTTTAGAAAATTATAAAGCATTTGGAAAAGAAAATATATTTCAGCTTGTCCTCAAATTATTTGAAAATTGAAGCTATCTAAAAAACATAGCAAGATACTTTGGTAAGATCTGTGCACAAAGGTAATGGCATCCAAGGTGATTTAAACTGGTAATTATGGAAACCATATCCTTTTTTAAAAAGCCAGAGTCTGAGATTATGAAATTGAGAGAAAAATAATGGAATGAGCTATCTTCCTTACCTGGACATTTCATCAAAGGACAAATCACCACACTACTCACAACCTCAGAAGCAGAAATTATCCATATCCCAAATGCAGGGAGAGCTTTCTGGGTGCCTGCCTTAGCTCTCCCTCCACACTCAGTCCTGCTTCCCCCAAATTCCAGATGAAATGTCAGAGCCACACACGCTGTGCAAATTCAATATCTTCATTTGGGCACCTTAATACACAGTGGGGAGGGAAAAAATCAACCAAAGGACCTGGGATTTCCTTTCCACCCTAATTGAAAGTACAACATTCCTGCACCTTAGAAATCCTCCCATGGAAACAGGGAAGGTGTCTCCAGAAGAACAACAGGTTGTTGAGGCAGAAATATCTCACACAGAGGAAAAATCGAAATTTGGTGAAATATGCCATCTTGAAAAATTACTGTGGAATATTTAGAAGCATCTTTGTTCTTGGGAGAAGTTACCTTTGCATCATGAGGAACAGCTGGAGACAAAATGGGTCACTCAAAAATGCTTTTCTGTGAGAAAATTAGACCTAAAATTACTGCCTGGAGTGGAAAATTCTGAGAGTATTCCTTTGCTCGACTGATTGCAAGAATTTATGGTCACATACAGTCACAATTTAATTTATGCAATGTGTGAGGGCTCATAGGAAACACAAAATAGGCTTGAATTACAACTGTTGAAACATACTGAGGAAAAGAAAAATATGAGTAGGTTTTTCCAGAACCAGAGAACACCCAGTGCTTCGTGATTTCTAGAGGAATAGACAATCAAAAATAAGGAACTGTCAGCTAAGAGTAAATAACACTCACCTGTGTAGCTGGAGCTAGGGGCCATAAATGAACTAGGGTACAAAAATACCTTTTGAACCCTATAAATAAAATAAATCAAATAAAATTACATATCAAAAGGGTCACAGCTTTTTAAAGCCCATTTACAGCTGAGGCTTGGAGAGGATCAGTAGCATGGGAATGTGAGGGATCAGGATGAGACTCGAGCACCCAAAGCTGCAAAGACATTAGCAGGATCTGAAAGGATTGAGAACCCAGCTGTGTTTCATTTCTTTCTATAATCTCATTTTTTCAATGTTTTCTTTATGCAACCTGACACAGATGCTAAATTATGCACTCTTGCACACACAAAGTCTTAACTACATTATGAAAATATACAACATAATTTAGCTTCCCTTTGTAAAGACTTCAGCATTTACTACAGCAAGTGCAGGACATTACAGTAGTGGTCATTAATGCCTAAACATTCATTTAATTATCAAGAAAATCAATAAATTTAGCATTTAGACACAATTTGAATGTTGGTCTCATAATTTCAATATTTTTTTTAAAGACAGAAATAAATGCCACGCTTTGATTTTACCACAAATAACATGCTAAATAACAAAAGACACTGCAGGTGCACATTAACCACCTAAAAATTCAAAAGCCAAAAACATCAGTCTGGAAAAAATCCTAGAAACCTTTATGAGTTGGGGAAATGTGTTTTTTAAGCAGCACCTTATTACTCTGTGGTTCTCAAAGTCTCATCTGAAGCTGGCAAACACAGAACAAGAACTTGCTGAAACTTATTTATAACTGATCTACAAAATGATTGTCAAAGCCAAGCAAAATTAAGTGTAGACTGGAGGAACCAATGGCAAAGGAGAGCAAAACAAATAAAAAATATAGCAGCCCTGAATATTTAATCCCAGGACTCATTTGCAGTGTCTGAGTGTTTCTGGTTTTCTTTGGGTTGAGTCAGATACGAAATAAAGAGATGGTTTTCACAAGTTCCAGCTTCAGTGATTGGAGGTGTGAAGGTAAAAGATTCTCAGAAAAGAGGAAGCATTTGTGTCAAACTCACTTTGTGATAATTTTTAGGTCGTTGTGGTCTCAGAGCCCCTCAGAGAAAGAACAGATTAATAATAATAAATACACAATAATCTGAAAACTGTGAAGAGAGTGCCAGGTCTCTGGCTGGAGTGTGTCCCATCCTGGGATGTGGAGCAACCAGAAATGATTCCAAGATAATGGCCACACCATCTTCCTATGGATATGAGGCATCTTGTCCCATTCTTGTAACTCTAAGACTGATTTTTAAGGCTTTTTCATATGTTTGTGTTCCAGAAAGCTTCCCTGGAAATGGAAGGAAAGCAAACTCCTCCTGACAACAGGTTAACATAGCACAAAGGCAGTGAATCCACACCAAACCAAACACACATTTTAAGGAACTGTGCTTAGGAGCCTGGCCTTGTGGAGACATAAGTTTTATGTGCTAAAATAAGCAAATAAAAATTCCATTTCCACTTTTTAAAAGGTTCTGATGATTCAGCTGTTGTGGAATTGCATATTTTTGAGCTACAAATTATGTCAAGACGTCTTATACTGCTGCCCCCAAAGCTAAAGAAAATAATATATGTCAGAAAAGGTGAAAATTAAAGGTCAAAAAATGAGTATGACTCAGTAGAGATGGTAGAGCAACAGACCAGTGTCCCAATCATCCCTCTTTGCATGTTATCAGCTGTCTTCTAATTTTTGTGCAATGGATTGCAATAAACAGATTGACAGTAACAAAAACAAAAAGAAGACACTTGTAGCTTGTGTTACAGAAACCTCAGTCAGTCCTGACCTAATTAAGGATCTTTTTCAAGAGTACTCCCTCATAATGAAAATATAAACCTTCCCCTGAAATGCTGCCAGGGAAGCCTTCCTCTGGGATTAGAATTGTCTGCAGCAGTGGAGAATTAGAATAACTGGGGCACCAAGTGGTTTCCCACTAATGAATTGTGCTGTTTTCTTTCACTTCTTGTTTAGATGTTTGGATTTCTTGAGGTCTTCACCATTGTCCCTCCCCCAGAACATATGTTGTGCCAAATGTGGGGAAGCTGTATTTTGGGTTGGAATGGCAGGCAAATGCTCCATTGCATCAGTTACTTTTTAAAACATTAGTCTTGTTGCAAAGAGAACTTGAAGTGCACACTGAGTGTTTAGAGAAGGCAGAAAACAACACTGAATGTTGTAGAAACAGTGAGGAAACAGAATTTTGGAGAGGATCAGATATGTTCATTCCAAAAGTATGTGCAAGAAAGTAATCAAATGATCCATGCTGAGCTACAGGATAAGTGTTGTGCACAGGGATGCTAAAAATGGGATTTCCTCAGTGTTTTAAGGCTCCTTCATGCCTAGCTAAGGTGACTTGGTAGCTGAGCTCAGAGCTGCCCACTTCAACCAGAGGGGGAAGGGTTTGGAAAGTGTTGGTCAAAGTTAGAGTCATGATGACCACGGCATCCCCAACAGAAAATTGTGAAAATATTTTTAAATGTTCATCAGCAGTAACTCATTAACCAGAGAGAGCTGAAACCCAAATATCTCCAGTCCAAAGGGAAATATTGTCATCAGATTAAGAGAGATCTTACCTAATCTTTTAAAAATCTCCCTTCTATCACTAGATTTTTAAATAAAAATATCTAATTACACCCTTTGTAAGGTACATCATAGCTAAGCAGAAATGCACGTGCATCTGTGAGGCAATCTCTAATTTCACAATTGCACTTTTTCAGATGGTTCCTTCTCATTTTTTTTCTTTTTTTAATAGCAGACCAATGTATACTAACAGGAGGCATAACTTTGTATCCTTCTGTTGTAATGTACAGCTTTGTACATTATTTATGGGCTCTGTCACTTCAGGCTCCTATCCAAAAACGGTGCTAAATCCACAGGGTAACCTTGGTGCCAGAATTACACAGTCTCAAAATCCTCAGTCAATGCCACCCACCCACCAGATGCTTAAAGTTGTCTAGTTATGAGAAACAACACAGAATAATAAACAACCTTAATATCACAACAGATTCTTGAAACAGTGCAATTCCAGAAGGAATTAATGCAGGAAAGCTCTTAATCAAAAAGGCTGGCACTGGTCTCCTGAGCCAGCTGGAATGTGCATGCCACATGCTCTGCACAGTTACCAGACACCAGGAATTTCATCAAATCCATTTCTGTTTAATGTTGTTAAGTGCATATGGCAACAGCCTCCTAGCTGGATGGTGCATAGACAGGAATATACAATAATTAAAGCCAAGCAGTGGGAGGAGGGGGAATTAAAAGCAGCAGCACTTGATGGATACCACAGGTTCTCTTTGAGGGGGGCCAGGGTGAATTTTTAACTCCTGTGAATCTTTAATACACATCAGCTTTACAAAAGATCATGAATGTGGTTAAAAATGGTCTCCACTAGTTTGGGGGTTTTTCTCTAATACTAATTAGCTTTAAAATGGAAGAGTATATTCACCTTTGGGAATAAGGATGTACTCCATAAAAACACTTTTACACTTTTGCAAGATCTGTGCATTTTGCTCTGTGTCCCTTTCACTTTTTTTAGTAATCCTCCAGCATTTTATTTCCAGGCAAAGATGTAAGGTGCAGAAAGTAACAATATTTAAAGCAGTGATCAAACCTTGATGCTAACTTCCCCCAGCCTTTGCTGAGTTTGGACCCTCAGTGACTGGGTCAGTCACTTTATAAAATGTGATTATTTGTCACACACACAAACACACTCATGAAGGAAAAAACAGAGTTGATAAAACATTGCTCAGAAATTGTGTTTCAGTTCCAGAATTCACCTCACTGCAGAGAATCTCTTAATAAGACACAATAAGCTTCAGTCTGCAATCTCTTTTTAGGCAACCCCAAATTTGTTTCTGCAGCTCAAAGCAGTGCTGGGGAAAGCCAGGTCATGTGCAAAGTGGGATTTTATTTCTCTCTGATGAAACTGGTGCTTAGCACAGGAAACACAAGGTTTGTTTGAGGCAGTGCTTTAATTTCTAGGAACCAAAATAAACTTTCTGTCTAATCTTTGGTCTTCTCAGATGAAGATGTACCATGTTGCCTAGATTATCCATTTTGCTGAGTGACAGCCCATACTTCCTGTATAAGTGTCAGGCTATAGAAAGGAATTTTGAGCCCCTATCCAGGACACAGTGTTAGTTTTTTCTAATGTATCAGTTTAGGCATGGACAAGTCACTTAGGCTTCTTTGAGTTTCAGCTCTTTCAACAGCAGAAAGAGAAACTATGAAGCAGCCAATTTACAATGTTTAAAAATACTTTAGGACAATTTTATTGTATATTTGTCTCAGAAGACAGTATTTCCACAAAAGACTGTGGGCATAATAATCAAATAAATGAGCTGTTATAACAGTAATAATTCTTTTGCACTTCTATTGTTATTTTTAATTGCATTTGTTCTCAATGCCAAAAATTGTAGGTTTGTGATGTTGTAACAACATAATTTATGTTTTCTTGCTCATCAAAGATACTTTGACAACAATCACTCATTTCAACTCTAAGCTACATGCATGAACATTTAACTCAAAGGCAAACACTCCACTGACACATTGTCACCAGGGTGTTTTTCCTTTGGTCTGATTCTGTTTATCCTGAAAGGGAGAGCAAGGGGTCCCTGCACCTCGGTGTGTCCATCACAGAGCTGTGCCCATGGAGTGTTTGCAGCGTGGTGCTCCAGGTGCCTGTGCTCAGAGGGAGATGCTGCAGAAGAGCATCCTTTGGCTCATTCACATTCTGAATATAAAATGCAATAAGTAGACACACAGCACTATGGAGGGATGCCAAGGGAGAGGAGTGAGCTGCAATAAGGAGCAATTCTCCAGCTTGTCTCAGCCTGGAGCCTGTGAGATGAAGCACACCACTGGTGTGGATGTGCTTTTAAACAACCCCAGGGTTTGTTCAGGACCACAGCACCCACAGCAGTAACTCCTTGCACAGCATCCCAGCTTTTGTGCTTTCAGCTGCAGGGAGGCAATGCAGGAACAATCCGGGAAAGGCAACAGTTATACAACTTTCAGAATACAGATGAGTCTTCACACAAGCTCACTCCAGCCTCAAAACCCACTCCAACTCCTACTGGAGCTGATGAAAATTATACCAGAAACAATAATGAGCTTTTTCTTTTAAACCCTGATTTCATGTTGTCACCCCAAGGTTCCCTTAGTGCAAGGGACAGTCTGTGGCACTTGTAACTGTGCAGAGCTCTGCAGAGCTTATTCCAGATTTTTATGGGCTTTGCTTGACCAGGAAAGCAATGGCAGTGTCTGTTCTGCATCAGCCCCTCAAATCTAGAATTTCACAGCAATTTTTAGAAATGAGATTAATGTTTAAAAGAAACTACTCCTGAAAATCAGAAGCACAGGAGTGTAACTGGCTAATGGTATAATAAACTCCCTGGGTTCCAGTGAAACCCAGACCAATAAATTAATACATGCTGTAATGTTGAGTAGGCTGCATTGATTTCCAGTTTTTCTCATAGTACATGCTCTTCCTGCTTTATGCATAAGTACATTAAATAGAAACTGAGATCATGGACCCAGGGACTCCAAATATCAACCAAGCACCACAAAAAATCTCCACTTTTAAAATAAAAAGAACTGGTAGACTTGAAGTATCTTGTGTATTTGAAATAAAGCTAAAAATATAATTGATATACACCTATGCCATAATCATCAACTGAATCAGTCTCTCTAGAAAATAGTGTTTCATCAGTTTGTCCCACTGAGTTATATTTTCTTGATACATTATTTAGCCTCTTTTTTTTGTTGTTGCTGTCATGCATTGGTCTGAAACATTTAGGTATAAATGCAACCTGATTTTATACCTAAACAATAATATACCTAATAAATACCTGCAGCATTCCAGGAGAAGTCATTGCCCACAGTTTTTGCCATGTTGGGTCAGGATTCTTTGATCCTAAGAAAAGCAGAGCCCAGTTCATAGAGCCAAGGACCACAAGGCTCAAGCTGCAGAAATGTCATGCTGCACTGGGAAAAGACTAAATTCAGTAGGTTTATTCTGATAATTCCACAGAATATGTCAGGAAAGGAATAAAGGTAAAAAACATATGTATTTTAATTTTATGTTAAATGATATATTTTGCTCATGTACCTCTACAAATCTTTCCTCACTGCACTGTTAAGAGCATCTTCACAGTGACCTTCACTGCTGTATTGTCATAGTACCTGGTAATGATTAATTTTGTCACATGAATAATATAATTTCTTATGGATAGCAAATCTTCTACCTGATAATCACTTCTAGTTATCGAGGATTTATGTTCTACCATACATCAATCACAAAATGGCAGAACAAGGGGTTTAGTTCAAGCCAAGGAAAAGCATTCAGGTCTCCCTAAGTCTACTTTATTTCCCATGAATATCTCTATAAAGTAGATAGGTGTGAGGTATTTGAACAAATTTTAATAAATCTAGATCAATCCTGGATTGACTACTAAAATGTGATGTCACTTTTTGAGACAATTCTTAGGCAAATTATTTTGGGAGAGTTATTACTAAGAGAGCTCAGTATTTCATGTTATCAACCATATTACTTAAACTTTGCTTGTCAGAGTAATCCTGAAATAACAAGGAACAAATACTCCTTTAATTACATTTAACTTCTGACTATTCTTCCTTTGATCAGAGAACAAGGAGGGACCCAAACCCTTACAGTGCTTTTATGATTCAGGATTTAGCAGAAATTGCCTACCAGCTTGGAATTTAACATCTCTGACTTTCCCAGGTCCTAGAAAGGGCGTTTATCCAGGAGGTGATTTAGTAATTTTCCCCTAATTGTTTTATCAAAACTGTAAAACACAAGAACTACGCAGCAGCTTATTTACATCCCAAAAGCTGGGGGCTGGTCTGTTGAAAAGTGTGTTAAATCCCCCAAAGCTTTCGACAAAGACTAGGCTGCAGCCCGAGAAGCTTCTGAATCTATTTAGCACTTTCAGAAGAAAGCATAAGGAGCACCAAAAAACCAAGGAAAATGTTTGGATTTCAACTTCCAGTATTTGGGTTTGCAAATAACTTTTTCTAGAGACCGAGTCCAGCTCTAGAGCACAAATGTTCCTGAAGCATAAAAATGCAGGGCTTTGTTTAGAGCCCCAAGATGAAAAGCCAAGCTCAGATTTGAATGTGCAAATATTGAACACAATCAAAGCACTTCTATTTACTTGAAAATTTAATTCCCTGAAGAAATATTGCAGCTTTAGGGATATAGGCTAATTCTAATTGCATTTGTAAGCCAACAGAACAAAACCAAACTCCCCAAAATAACTTCTAATGAAAAAACTACTCAGACCATATGAAAGTTTCAGCAGATAGAGCTCAATTAATATTCAGGCCTAAGACAAGGCAATCTCAGCTAATTCTGGGTAGTGGGATGCAGCAGGAAATCTGCATTTTTAGATGAATGTCTGAAAAGGTATTTTAGCAACAATTAGCCTGAGTGCCTGAAGTCTCCAGGAGGTTTCTGAAGCACCAACACAGTTCTACACCTTTGTCCCACAGTGGGAAGATGATCTCCATCATTTAGGCTTCCCCAGGGAGAACTGAAGATTCTCCAGGGAGAACTGAAAATCCAGGAATTCTGAGGCAGACATTTCGGATAGGAACGAATCCTGTCCTAAATCCTGATGCCAAATTTCCTACTTAAGACAGACCTAGGAAGATTGTCAGTGTGAATTGAGGAGCTGGGATTGAAAAATATTATTGAAGTGTGGAGACAACAGCACTTAGGCAACACCAGCAAGTCATGCACACACACCTGGCAGGATGTTTGCATATTTTTATTTCAATCACAGCACAAAGATATTTAGGCAGGTCACAGATAACAACTTATTCCTGCTTTTTTCCTTAGCCCCATAGTCCTGTCTACCATTATTTGACCTGACTGAATTCATTCAACCTGATCTTCACCTGATTTCTTTTTTATTTTTCTTTTTTAAAATACTCAAAGAGGGAAAAAAATGTACTGCCCCTCTAGAGACTGCCCAAGTCTCTCATCTCTCTCTTACCACTTAGGGCCTGACAGAACATGAAAAGGATTCTCAAATTTTAAGATAACACTTATGGTGTGAAGAGGGGACACTTCTACCAAATCTGTTGACAGGGATGAAGTCCTCTAATGCTGGAGGGATTCAGTGCTGCCAAAACAATTCTTTATTTCTGGCTAAAGAATTCTGTGCCAGAACCCAACAGTCTCCAGAAGCTTCAGCTTTCTGCCAAACAGAGATAAACAATCATTTATTAAAAATAAAAGTTATTTTATTTATAAAAATAAAAATTAAAAGAATCTGCTGCCCTTAAAAATATTTCAGTGATGTAGCAATGTAGAATCAGTCACTTGAACTTGGAATTTTCTCTTTGATGCCCAGGAAATCAGATAAATGAGCAACTCAGTGGGAACCATTTCAACAAATCTGCCCATAAAATAGTGAAAGCTGAATTACAGTTCAGGTGCAGCATTTGGAAATGGGATATTGGAATGTCTATCATTAAAACTGTAAGACAGTGAAACTCATCTCATTTTCAAACTGTTTGATGACCATTTTCAACCATCACCTCCAGAGCCAGGCATGTTTTTAAAATATCAATTTGTTGTGACAAATTCCTAAGGGGCAGATAAAACAAATCTGGATTTAAAAAACGACCAACCAGAATTATAGCTCATGACTAAATATAATTAATTTGGGAGACTTACTCAAAATTTCCACATCTCAAAAAATTTATGATTTATGTCCATCAAACATAAATAATTTATTCATTGTATATAAATCAAGCACCTTCTTCAGGTAGAAGACAGTGTTTTGTGTCTTTTACACAAGACTAAGGTGAGATGACAGATGAGAGAAGTGCAAAGGAATTCATCAGAGAGGCATAAAACTATTTTTGCCAAATTTTTTCCAGTCACCTCTTAGGTTAAAACATATTATGCCTGTATACTAGAAGAGATTTTTTTATCATTCTTACCCTGAAAGTCAACCTTATGCTTAATGCCATGCTGGAACTGGAAATTTTTACCAACGTTGGTGTAAAATCCCAAATTTTCATGGCAGTACTTTGTTCTCCGGTAAACATCTTGAACAAATAGTAAGTTGTAAAACTCTTCAAAGAAAAAACTTCCTTAAGGTTTCTGGTTTGTTTGTTTTTGGGGCTTTTTTTTAACAAGATTCCATCTGTGTTTGTCCACTCACAAAAGAATATGGCTTTCCAAAGCAGATAACACATTCTCACAGATTACACATCTTTATTGAGGAATCCCAAGCGGCTTGGAGTGGATAACATTTATCCAAACCTCTCTTGGCTGCAACTTCCACTGGAGTCAGAGGACAATTCCCCAAAGCTATCTGTTTCCGATGTATTAATCAGGCGCATGAATGCCTCGGAGGAGATTTCTGCCACCCTTACACGTCTTTATCTCAAACGCGGCAGCAGCTTCCCCTCGCAGCGCCCCCAACCCAGCCGCTGCAGCCTCGCCCAGCGCCCCCCAGGCCAGCGGCATGGGCGCTGGGGCGGCAAGGCCAGCTTGTAAAGCCGCAGCAAACGCAGAGAGAGCAAAAAGGAAGCGGCATTAAAGCATTAACAGCTGCCAGTGCGCGGGCAGCGCGGCGCCCGCTGCATCCCCCGCGCCGAGAATGGCCGGGATGCGCCGGGCGGACCCGGGACA
>VXBS01008636.1:13757-36175 GCA_013400255.1 Sitta europaea
GGGAACGGCCGGGAATGACCGAGAACGGCCGGGAATGACCGAGAATGGCCGGGAACGACCGGGAATGGCCGGGAATGGCCGGGAATGGCCGAGAATGGCCGGGAATGGCCGAGAACGGCCGGGATGCGCTCGGCCTGTCTGTCTGTCTGTGTGTGTGTCTGTCTGTCTGTGTCTGTGTGTCCGTGTGTGTGTGTCTGTCTGCCTGTCTGTGTCTGTGTGTCTGTGTGTGTCTGCCTGTCCGTCTGTCTGCCTGTCCGACAAACTGCCCTTGTACAGCAGCACAACTTGCCATACAGACTGTTCACTAGGGGATAAAAGAGAGAGGGGGAGAAACACACTCAGGTCCTGGTTTCCTGCCTTTGGAAATGTAAGATTTAAATACCTGACAGTGCAGTGGTGCTTCCAAACCTCGGGTGACTTTGCATACAGAAAAATGGATTTGCTAATAGTGAAGAGAGACAAGGTGCTCCTCCATTGAAGGGCAAGGTTTGCAGCCCCCAAAAGTTTTTACCCCCAGTCCCTGAGTTCCATTTGTTTATGCATCAGAGACACAAAGAGGAATTGCTGAAGGGGATTACTTCCTGCCTGAACCACTGCAGGCTGTCTCTGCAGCATCAGTGGGTACCCACAACTTGCAGAACCAGGTTTTTGTATCTGGTAGGACCAGAGGCTCTGCACTGCACATCATGAGCTTCCTGCCTGCTCCAGTTCCATCCCAAACCCAGCCCTGCCTTCTCTACCCTCCAGACTATTTCTGTTCCTCTATGTTGCTAAGAAATTCCTGATTTCCACCTCAAAAAGACACTTAAGTCTGTAGATAAATTTTGGGTGGTATGAGCAAGATTAGCAAAAATAGTCATGTATATATGAACATGTATAAAAGGATGTACCACAATTAAAGCCTTAGTGGGATGCAGCCAGTTACTTAATCTGTTATAGGATTATGAATTCTTGCAAATCCCAATATCTCCATGTACTATCCAAGCCCATGTTCCTTGCATGGCTTGACTATTGCCAGAAGATTAATTGCTAATGAAGAAGTGTGGATGGCCTTGAAAAATCATAGCATACCCTAAGATCTTTTAATCCATTCCTACAATTCTGATTTGCAGACAGAACAGATCAGAAGAATGACCTGGTGTGAAAAACCTTGCAATTTTTATCAGCAAATGTCAGGACTGGTCTGCTGGCCTCGAGCCACTCTGGAAGAAATACAAGGTATATGACACAGTTTTCATGATAGTTAGGATTTTTTTATTCATTGGTGTGTTTAGACTGAATGTTCTAGTCATAGAAACACTACACACCACTTCAGATCCTTCAAAATTTTTGTACAAAAGGTCTTAGATTATGGCAAGAACAGGACCTAAGAGATCTCTTGGTCTTTCCAACTGAATAAAAAAATATCTTAAAGGAAAGCTTTCACTTTGCTTTGATCCTGACAGCTATAACTTAAACTTGAAAGTAGTAGTGTGTACCAAACAATAAAAAGTAATAAAAATGTTTCTACATGGCCTAAAAGCTCAAAAATTACTTTATTCCCTGTAGATGCCTAGCAAATAAGTTGATTTGATTCTCATTTTGTTCATAGGAGTTCATTCAGGTAATTTAAACTGAGCAACACATTTTCTGTGAAACAGAAGGGGGACTTTATTTTTTTTTTAATCCACTTTAAAGGAATAAAGCTTTACTCTCACAGCCCTCTTACATTAACAATGATAATAAAAGCCAACCCAAATTAAATTCACTTGGTCATAAAAAAAAAATAATTTTGCAGTTGACCAGTATAGCTTAAGCTTGCACTAAAATGTGATCATAAAAATGATGGTAGAGCCCCTCCCTTGCTTTATTCAGTTATTCTTTAAGGAGCAAACATTAACTCCAGACTAGTTCATCTCTTATGAAGGTTTCTACAGAACAGTCTGGTCTGGAAACACAAAGGGTCAGAAAGTTATGCAGCCTAGAAAGAGAAATTGCAGGAGAAAGGTCATTCTAGAAGGGCATGCTAAGAACACCCTGACAACCAACACGAGTGAAAAATCACAGCTTTCCTTTCTGAAAAAACAAATACAGCTACCAAAAAAATGGTGACTTTAAAGTGTATCCTCAAAGAAACATCTTCCAAGGGAAAGAATGGAATTCCAGCATTTTCTTATGTGGAAGAGGCAGAAACAAGATCTTTTAAAAAGAACAAAAAAACTTCTATTAGTGCTGTGAAGCCTTCAGTTATTTTTCTATTCCAGTGGTTAAGAATTGAAAAAGTTCCCATGAAAGGTAACTTCCCATTTCCTATTGCATTTCAATGCCCTTTCCCAAAATATTTTTATCCAGGCCTGCTCCACAAACACTCAGGTACATCCTTGTTACCATTCTGGGAAGAATTCTCTCTTTTTAACCTTGCATCTTTTAAAAGCTTTTCTAAATTTCCTAATTTTCAGTCACCCTGCCAGTGGCTTGATAAAAGCCTCAGAAGGCTGGGAAATGGTTCAGGAGTTGAAGCAGCTAATAATAGAGCTCCTAACACCTGCTGACATTTGCTTATCACTGGTCACAGCCTCCACCCCAGGGATTTGCCTTCTTGGCCAGGCTGATGCCAGCTGTGAACAAGATGATGCAGGAAAAGCATTGCAGATCAAACCCAACACAGTTCTTCTATTTCCCTCTGAGTTTTTATGTATCTTCCCAGACCACAGTTACATTTCACATTCATTTTCTGAAGCACTTCAGCTCAAGCAGCCTGGTTAGTCAACTATTCATATGAAGCAGAAATTATATTAGACAAAACTGTTCATTTGAAAATCAGCACCCTTTTTTCCTGGTTTTTCTCTTTGTACTTATCTAAATAGAAGAGATATTTAGAACTTCATTTACAGTCAACACACTTTTTTAGCCAATCCTAGAACCTTCCATGTCTGCTTCTGAATTATTCAATCTCCAAGGCCAAGAGTAAAATTCATGTTAAAACTGCTCTGCTGACCAGCCTGCCATGAGGTTTCAGATAATTTTGCTCATGTTGCCTGGTCAAACTTCCATAACCACCACGGATACAATGCCTCAAATTCTTGTATTTCTCTCCAATTTAGATAACCTTTGTAGAAAAAGAATAGTCAGCAAAGAGAAAAAACCCAAAAAATCCCCCTCAAAAAAACACAGGAGAAACAAAAAATGAGGAAATGGTAATAAGAAGTACTAAACCCACTTCACTGTTTAAAAGGGAAAAATATCATGTTTCCACATGTGTATTCCACATATGCAAAAGACTTAAAAACTTTTGCCTGTAGACAAAACTATAAAAAATTGCAGAAATATTTTAATACCAATAATTAATCTGTATTGGACTTTCTGAAAATTAAATTAATATCATCGAGTTATAGTCAACACTATTCTAAAGCAAAATTCTGTTTATATATTCTACAGCAAACATAATTTGTATTATCATTAATTACTCCAAATTATTTAATACAGGCTTCAACTTTTTTTCCCACATCCCTAAAAATATCACCATCAGTCTCTGACAGCTGCATACAATAGAATCTCATTCTCCTAATGGGCTGAAATTCACTTCTTACTGAAAGATTCTTTCTAGTTTTTACCACAGAAACCAGTATTGTCTGTTAATGAGAACTCCAGCCTTAAAAGAGAAAGAATTTGCAAAAACGTAGCAATACTGGTAATTACTTTTCACCTCACAACAATACACAAAATACCATGACTGCAATAAGTTGGATAAGCTTGGTAAAATTTAAAAAAACAAATAAACAACATCCCTCCCAAAAATATCCCATATTTTACATTTGTTTGCAATTGCTAGGAACCCCATAATATAACATTATGCAAGAGTGCCCAAAAAGACTAAAGAAAACCTGGAAATTTAAATTTAGAAATGCTCAAGACTTAAATATCCTAAAAAGCTAGAGGAGCTTTAGAAACCTTGGGAATGGTAGAAATATTTCTGCAGAGCTCTCTCAGCTGTAAAACAAGAAAAAAACAAAGTTTCATGAAACATTTGGGCTCTCATAAAATGTTTTGTGTTTGGGTAAATTCATAACACAAGACCTGATGCTGCATTTTTGCCTATTGATCTTGAATTAGTAGAAAATTTCATAGGCACTGTTAATTTCTATATTAAAAAAGCAAATGAACTCTAGTTGTTCATTACAGTGGAAAAGTTCTGCTAAGTTTCAAATCTTTAATAGGTTGTTTTTTTTCCTTACAAACTTTGCTATAATTAGTTTCCCAAATCCTATGGGCTGTGCTCACATTCAGAGTAATTTAGCATTTCTTTGGAAGCTCTTTCAACTGATACCAATCTACTGATATCAATCTACCTCTGCTCCTGAAACAGGAGAGCTCAGCTAAATCTACTGCAAACTGACAGGAGGAAAATCATAAGAAAGGCATAAAATCAGAGGGGGAAATGAGATATTAATTGATTTTTGCAAGAAGCATTTGCATTGGGAGCAGTAATTAGCTACAACATACATGCAACCGAGTTTGCTGCCATTAAGTATTTGCCCTTTTTGAACCTGCAGAATTGTTCACTTGCTGAAATTTGTGGTTATTTCAAGCTTTTGTTGAGGCAGGGTCTTTGATCCTCACCTGTGTAGGCCATAAAGGATCTTTGTGCCACCTTGCCTAGCTGAGTTTTTATTTTAGCCATATAACATTACCTGCAGCTGGCTAGCAGGAGAAGATGGGTAGCTCTGTTTTCTGCCTTGAATACAGAATTACTGATCTGTTAAAAAGCCTTTGAGAGACTGAAGGATGTTTTGGGGTGATTTTTTTAAATTATTTTTTGGAGGGGGAGTGGGTGGTGTTTTATTGGGTGTTGGGTTATTATTTTATAGGTTTAGGGGTTTTTTGATTTTTTTTTAATACTGAAAATACCTCTGCTATTGTTCTGTAGTTGAACAACTACCAATGTTCACAATTCAGATCTTGGAATGAAGCAAGCCACTGCAAGGCTCCCAGTGGTTTTAACAGGATCAGGATTTGGCTGCTCTCCTCCTAAACTCCTTGAGACCCATAATGTCATTTATTATGTGGCATTAAAACCATGGGTGGTGTAATGTGCATCATTTTCCTGTGTGCCAACTGTAGCTTAATGTTGTACATAGCTCAGCTCACTGCAGTAAAATTTCCTGGGAAGGAGCTGCAATATGAAGTAATTAAAATTACAGCAGGATTTGCCTTCTTAACCTTTATAAGCAGCTCTGTAAGTGTACAAAAAGCAACATTGAATACATTGACTAAAAAAAAAAAATAAAAATGCTCTGTATCTGCTTAAAGCTGATTTAATTTTAAGAATGGGAAAAAAGTTTGCTTCCATTTGCCTGATTCCTAAGGAACTTTCCCATTGAAGTAACACCAACATTTAGCTAAAAATATTCCAGTATGAAAATCAGATAATTCCTCACATGGGATATACAGTTTAATCTCTGTATTTCACAACACTGACAGTAAAAAAGAAATTGAAAAAGGCATGAAAGAAAAAAGTTAAAGATAATTTTATGAATTTCACATGCTTCAATTATAGGGCAATCTCATTCATCCGTTCTCTGTCTTCTAAATCTGATCCTGCTTAGATTGAATAAAAATGCATTTGTATTGTAATGAAGCCTTGTGTCCATGTTTACCCTTAGGGAGAAATCATAGGGAGAGCCCTTGGGTTTGTAACTGCCTGCAAAGGGAACAAAGTTTTCCAGTAGGCACTTAAAAATACTCCAAATAATTCAGAGAAAAAGCAGATTGTTTACATACAGCAGACTGAGAGAAAGATTTGTGTGGACAGATCATCCAAAAGGAAGCAGAGAATCCAAAACTCAAATGCTTGCTAATCCCACAGTGATTGTGTAGACCAGCTTTATCAAGGGCCCCTTCCTACAAGATATGCACAGGAACAAATACAGAGCAACTGGAGAATGGTCTCCTGTAGTTGCTCACAGTCTGTTCTCTAAAAGAAAAATCTTTAAGATTTCCAAGTACTAAATACAGAGAAAAAGGTACTGTTGTGGAAAGCAGAAAACCCAAACACAGGGGTCAAGTTCAAACTCAAAATGTAGCCAAAATCATTGTAAATAAAAAAGCAGTTGATGATGCTGAAGTGCTAAAGGAAGACACTAGTCAAATAAAATCTTTAAAATGTTTATTCAGAAGGAAATTTGCAGCTCACATAGGAGAAAAACCACTTGTATTTTACTGTGGACAGCAATGAATCTGGGAGAAAGAGCTCCCACAGATTAAACAATCACAGCAATCCACAGACTGCTCTGCATTTCCATTTTCACGCCCCTGCATGCTCTAAGTAAGTGAGAAGTACTAATGAACTCGAATCTCTACCGAGCTGAGATGCAAAGCTGCAAATGCCAAAGGCTCCAGACTCTGCAGACACACTGACTGGACACATCACAGAGCATTTCTTGTATATTTTATTACATACCTGTAGGAGTATACTCATCCTTAATTCATAACTCTCAACAGAAACAAGGAGAGAAACCTCTACCTAGAAAAGGATCATAAACCACACAAAATGCTGGCTTTTCAGAACACATTTCCAAGCTGGCAGAACTCAGCCCCTACAAGCACCAGATTCAGTGCCCAACATAAATCAGCTGCTGTGGGGATTTTGCTGCCTCTCTCTGAATATTTTCAACAGAAGCATCTTTCTAAGTTTGGCTGAAATCAATCAGTCAAGATTGATGGTGGGAAAAAATAATAAAATGGGGTCGCAGTTATGTGGGAAAGAAGCAGCTGAAGCCTCACCCACTGAGGGGAATGCTCTGTTCTGAAAAGCCCTCCCCTCCCTCCCCAGTGACCTCGGTGATCCCTCCAGTCCTGTGGCAAACAGCAGCCATTCCCAACACAAAAAGTCTCATTTTTTATAGGTTGTATAAATCTTATCTAACAATTTCTAAGACAGGAATGAAGTGTTTCATGTCTGTCTGGCTACCACTTGGTATTTCCTGTGTCATTGAGTAACATTTTCCATCCCAACCCCCTTCCCTTTGAGGGCCACTTCTCACAAGGAACACAAAAAAAGCCAATTAATACAGAAGCAGACATTAGGGAATACACTGTTAAACACTGTGGGTGTCTTCCTACACAGCATCTAATGTTACATTACTCTAGATATTTTAAAATATATACAACAATCTAGGACCACTTATGGGTGAACATTTCTCTTGAATGCTGAAATCCACCCAGGAATGTTCACAGTCAGAGTTGCTGCCCTCTGTAGGAATAGCTTGTTGTGTTACCTGGCCAGACCACAAATTGTTCTCTCAGGACTTTTGGTAAGGGGATGTGGGACAAGAAATTATATTGAGTTTCACAAGTTGCTCAACATGCTTTCCATCTCTTCCTTGTACCCCAAGAATGATGAATATAGAAAATATCAAATAATCAGTTGCACAAGAGATCACACTGAGATCAATACCTATTTATAATTTTTTTACTTGAATAACCAGATCAAATTAAAAACCAACAACCCTTCAGAGACATTCCCATATTTCTGGTTACTTGGCTGAAGCAGACCTTCACCTAGGCAGCCTGATTTTTATCTATAAGATTCACCTTCTGCTATACTCAACCTGTCTTTCAGCACAACTGCCAGATATGTGGAAAAACAAACTCTCAACCTCCAGTGTTTGGAGACACCAGGATCACTCCCACTACAGTCAGCCTGACTTGAGGAGCACTGAAATCAGAAAATTTATCAGATAAAATAAATCCCACTTCAGCATGTTCATCAGCCATCCACTGAAATCCATTTCTTGGGGGGTAGCCTCAGGACACAGTTTTTGTCAGAAAAGCAGCAAGATCAGCTTCTTAGATTAAAATGCTTATTTAAAACTTCATCATGCAGCTTTGTTTACCTACTTTCAGATAAACCTTTCCAGGTTTCAGATATGCTAGTCCTTAGGCAAGAAGCATTTCTCTTAAAATCCAGTCATCCTCAGATAGATTGTCCCTAACAAAGTGAACTAATCTAAAGGAATATTTCATTGTACAAAGAACCAAAATAATCTGAGAGATGAAGACCAAGGCATCAAAATGTCATACCCTCTGATTCAGATTGTCACCAGCAAGGCAGCAGTTGCTCTCTACAGACACAAACTTTTAAAGCATAGGAAGATAAATGATCAAGAATGCCTGGATTGCAGATTCTTAAAAAATCAGCTTTGTTGATGAGAAATGAGGTAAAATTTGTGAAACCACCAAGAGTGCAGCTCACTCAGATGAAACTCATCCATGTCAGCAGTGAATATGCTATAAAATCCCAATGGGCAGAGCCTTTCACAAAACATTCAAGTACCAATAGCTGCTGCATGGCTCTGTTTTCCAACCCTGTAAAACACAGTACACCCATTAAAAACTTCTGCTCTTATTGCAGCACATTATAATAACTGCTAAGAAAAATTTGGGTTAATTATTAGCAGTTGCAGCATGCTTAGAAATGTTTCTTTGAACATATAATTTCTGCAAAGGTGACAAATTATTGTGACTAGTTTCCTTCTTTAATCAAGGCAATGCAAGCACCAGCAGCAGCAAATTTGTGGCCAGGCAGCTTCAGCACCTATTATGTTATGTTATGTTATATTATATTATATGTTATGTTATGTTATATGTTATATGTTATGCTATATGTTATGCTATGTTGTGTTATGTTATGTTATATGTTGTTATGTTTGTTATTTTCCCAGACAAGGGCAAAAAAATAGATTTGTTTGTCATCTTGGGTATCACCAGAACAGATCTCCAGTGAGTTTTGGTCACCTGTACTTCTTCAAGTCCAGCAATACAATTTCTCTTGCAGAACCTTTCCAGCATTAGTGAAAATGGGTAAGAAAAAAAAAGAACAAAAACCATGCAGCACTACAATCTAGCCTGAGTTTTCAGATATTTTCAGGGATTTATCAAGCAGTGCTTTCAACAGTAAATATACTTGACATTTAGTTGCTGAAGTAAAGTAAATATAGGACCCAACAGTGTCATTTTTATTGAGTAGAACTACACTTCAGAGTGTATGTCAAAAGTGAAATTCATTTAACTAAACTGAAAAGAACCATCTAAAACTGACAAGGGATATGAAAATAGGTTGATACAAACATTTCAAAGATTCTTTTACAAGGTATCTCTGAGGAGGAGAAACTGTTAAACCATCAAAGAACATTATCCTGCTACCTACAGAGACTCTGTGTAGGATACTAGGTTGATGCTGCAAAGACTTCACTGTCCATTAGAATAATTTTGTTACTCTTGTGTTGCTTTTCCTACGATATTCTACACTCTGTGCTTGCTCATTAAATCCAAATATTTGTTTATTAAGAGCATGTCATCCCAACAAGAAGCCTAGAGTTCAGATTTAGACAATGCATATAATCAAGGGGAAAAAACAACTTTGAATTCTCTGTTGCCTGGTGTGAACTCATCACCGTGTATTTCCATAATCCTGTTTTGGAAGCCACTGAAATGACACTCTGCCTCTGAACCTGCTCTTTTTAGGAGAGGCTGGGAAGCAGGGGAGGAGGTGTTGAGGAAGGGGTAGATTGGGAAGAGCAGCCACACACAGGCTGAGAGGCTGTGGGTGGGAAAGAAGGATCAGCCTGTGGCTGGGTCCACTACAGCCCACCTGGTGAGGGCAAGCTGGCAGTGAGGTCTTGCTTCAGCTGCAGGAAGCATCACACTCCCAAGCTCTCATCCTGATGTGGGATTTCAACCACCCAGGTATGTCCTGGGCAAGAGGAGAACAAGAAGAAAAACTTTCAGGTGCAGGTATGAGACAAACCAGAGGAGTATTTCTGCACCTGGTGCCCACGGTGTGGATAAACCCAGCAGAGGAATCAGCACTGGGGGCAGCCTGTGCTGTAGTGACCATGCCCTGGCTGAGTTCCTGATCCCAAGGAACATGGGCCTGGCAAAGAGCAGTCAGGACCCTGGATTTCAGAAGAGTGAACTTGTAGTTGTCTAAAGAATGAATGGATGAGATCTCCTGGGAAGCTCTCCTTAGAGCCAGCAGAGCTGACCAGAGCTGGCCACATTTTTGGATGACTTTTCTTAGGAGCACAAGGATTCTCCATCCTGCTGCATAAGAAATCAAGCAAGACAGGCCAGAAATTCCTGGTTTTACCAAGGGAAGAAAGAAATACCTGAGGAAATATAGACCTCACTTCTGTGAAGATTACAGAGTAGATCCTTATGGAAGCAGTATTAAGGCATGTGCAAGACAAGGAGATTAATCAAAAGAGAGCTGCAGTTACAAGGAAAAGCCTTCTTGAGGAGACTTGCAGAAGCTTAAAGGATTCATTCTGTCTTTCAAAACCACCCCTGCAAATTTCTGCTGTTTGGGGAAGACATAGCAGAGCAGGTCCTTGTCTTCAAACCATTTAATTCAAGTATTCCTTGCTAGCATGGCTAACTATTTATTTTCCTGGCGATTATCCATGGATAAGTGGACAGGAACCCTTTTTTTTTTTTTTCCCTAGATAAAAAGAGAACCACAATTCATGGGGCTTTGGTATTTGTTTATTTTCCTTACCTTGGGGCAGTAATGCTGAGAACAGCCAAGAGAGAAAGAAGTGAGGGCTGGACTGGGTGGTCTTTCTACTTTACAAGAGTAGCTTGATTTTGAAAGGACTAGTAACAGTGTAATTCACATGATTCATGGATAGAACTGAGATGTTGGCATAGAGCAAAACAGAATTAATACTCTGAAAAATGCTTCTTTCCTATCCCATGCAATGTGTGCCCACTTATCCAGCTGCACTCAAACACTCGACCACTGAGAACCTTCTCCCCACAATAACTGCTGATTGTGCTCTTAGGCTGCAGAGCATCTTGGTCCCAGTTCATGCAAACAGGCTGATTTCCATCTCTGGAAGCCCAAAGAAATCACAGCTACTTTATTATGTATGAACTTGTAGAAGGAAAAATCGGTTACTTGTAAACATTCACAAGCAAGCCATGCAGTAAACTATCAGAATTCAATTATATTCAATGTAGTGTCTTACTGCAGGAAAACAATTAATCTAGTATTCAAAAGGACTGAAATGAACTTGAAATATATTGTTGAGGAAGCAAACTTTTCAAAAGCCTTTGTAATCAGCTCTGTAAGTAAAAGGGGAAAAAAAGAGCAAGAACAGGAATTCACACCTGGGCTTTCTAGAAGACAGCTGTATAAAATAACAGAATAAACAAAGCTGCATATTTCAGATCTGATCACCTACTTTAAAAACAATTTCTAAAATAAATTCAGCCACTTTTATGAAGTTCATTATTGATATGTATTATTAATTCATAATTTGAAGCAATTCCCTCTTGCCTCATGCCAGGGGGTCAGACTGTAGCTTTTTGTACACTCTGGTGTCATTTTCAGTTCTTAGTTCCTCTTCAGTTTCTCCTACATTTTTTGAAACTCCACAGCTCTTATTCTCTCTTATTCTTGTGTATTGCTGTCAGTGACTGCTGACTCAGCTCTCTCCATCATTCTTCCTCTTTGCAGCAAGGAGTTTCTGTGAGTTGGGCAGATTGTGGTGGCTCACAGAAAACCCTGGAGAGAGCAAGTCCAGGTTATCACACCCTGTACTCATCAAGGTTCAGCCCCTCTACCTCTGCCAAATGTCAAGTGTGTGGTCGTCCCTCAGCTCACGTAATTCAGTTGTTCTTCTTCACCCAGTTTAATCAGAGTCCACATCCATAAGGACTCTTCTGAAAGCACCCCTTCAAATGCACCTTCCACCTCAAACAGAATTTCACATGTTTCTTCAAAACAAGAATTGGTTGAATGTTCTGGTTCCTTCTGCTCACCTTCTTTCCCTTCTCCCACCTTTTCCCTCCACCACACAACACAGAAAGGTCTCTCATCTGCTCTCCTCCTCTAATTCTTGCACTTGCTTAGTGATATTGTGCTGTGCTGCTTTGGGCTGGGGCAGAGTTAATTCTCTTTGCAGTGGCTGGTGCAGGGCTGTGTTTGGGTTTGTGCTGAGCACAGGGCTGATAATTCTGAGATGTTTTTATTTATTTTCTTATTTTAATTTTATTTTTAATTTAATTTAATTTATTGCTGAGCAGGGCTTGCACAGAGCCAATCCCTCTCTGCTTTTGGTCAAGCCCCACTGGGAGGGAGCTGGGGGTGCCTGGGAGGGGACACAGCCAGGACAGGGGACCCCCCTGACCAAAGGCAGGGGCCAGAGCATGGGACACCCTGCTCAGGGTGTGAAGTGGGGGAAGGAGGAGGAAAAGGGGACATTTGGGGTGATGGGATTTGTCTTCCCAAACCTTACCTGGGATGGGGCCCTGCTCTCCTGGAGAAGGCTGAGCTGCCTGCCCTTGGAAGCAGGGAATTAATTCCTTGTTTTGCTTTGGTTGATTCCAGAGCTCTTGCTTTCCCTATTAAAGTCTGTCACCTCAGCCCAGGAGTTTTGCAGCTTTTATCCTCCCAGTCCCTTCCCCAGCCCCACTGGGGGGCATTGGTGGCTCTGGGGGGCTCGGGGGCTGCCTGGGGTCGAACCACAGCCCAGACCTGCTCATAGGGGTTCCTCCTCAGGTTCCCTGTTTTTGGGAGTAAAGGCTTTGTTCTGCCTGCACAGCACATGGCACAATGCCTGGCCCATGGTTGGATGTCATTACAGCTATGAAAATAATATCTCCAAACTATTAGCTTTGTTTAGAAGAGAAATCTCTCTTTTCTCTGGATCTGGGTTTGATTATCATCTAAATCTCCTGCAAAAATATTACAGAAAGCCAAGACAAACTAGGGTAGTTCATTCCATGAATTTATTGGGAAAGTTTAATATAAACTTTTGCAATTAGAAGTACCACAGAATGCAACAATGTAATAATTAGTATTAACTTCTCATTTTCTTTTAAATTACATCATGTAAAGGAATGTTTTTCTGCTATTTTATAAGACTTTGTTCTTTTTAAATTCCTGGTAAAAGAATCTCTCATGTTTAGTTAGGCCAAAACCTGACCTACCTTTGTACCAATTTGTTAGCAGCATGCCTGGAAAATGATCATTTTAAAAAGGAGACACAAAGAAATGCCTTAAAACCTACCTTAAAAAATTCTATTTATAAAAGCAAACAAATTAACTTGACACAAAGAACAGTGGGACTACCAGCTGAGCTCTGGTGACCTGGGCCATTTACAGAACTTCAATAAGCTCAAGGTTGCTTTAGTAACTCATCTATGATGAGAACAAACTAGCACACAGGGAGGCAGCCAAACTCTTTTGTCTTCCAGACTCACCCTAAGTCACCTTAGGGGCCTGATCTGCAATCTCTGGATCTCAATGATATACAGCTGGTGAATTCCAACCTATACTATCCCAAATATTCCTCTCATTGTTATAAATTTGTTTCCAAAACAACCAAGAAACACAGGTGGAGCTGGAAGAGTTTTGCAATTTATCCTATCCATTAAAGTGCACTTTTTCCCCCCCCTTGAAAATCTTGATTTACAATACTCCAAAATAGACAATTATTGTTTCAAAATAACCAGCTGTGCTCATATAAAGTTCCAGTCACAGCCCAGGAAGTGAGAAATTATATGTGGCATGAAAACTCTCATTTATTATATTGGGGGAGTTATATATAACTGAACAATTTCAGAGTGCTTAACACTGTAACACACTGAGCTTTCTCTAATTTCAGCACGATATTTTATGCTCATCAACAATCAGATTTTTTCTTTTGTTCCTCACAAAGTTGAAGGTGTTGCACAAGAAGTACTCAAACTAAAAGCTGAAAGTAAGAAAGGGTCATTGTGGTGTACATATTCTATTCATGATTGTCATTGGGAAGGATGTCTGACACAGGTTTGTTTTGTATTTGCATTTGTATAAAGCTTCTTCCTCCTTTTCTCCACATTTTTGCTGAGAATATCTGGACTAAAGGGATCATTATGGGATTGTAAGTCTATTTTAATATGAGCACCTCGTTCCACCCATCTCCACCTCCTTCCCAAGGTATAAAAATGGTTGCAAAAAACAAACCTTTCCCACAGACCAGCCTTCCTTTTTGAATACAGGCATTTGCTGATCTTTAACTACACCAAACTTCCTCTCCAACACCTCTGTCTTTCACCAGTTATTTACAGAACTCAGAATATCCCTGGTCCAACGTTTCTTTTAGCACCTCAGAGCTGCTAACACCTCCTTCTTCAGGCAGTGAAGGAGTCTTAGGATGTTCACTGCAGACTGCAGGGAGAAGCATTTTATTTGTGAGAAGAAAACCATCTCCTGGGCTCTTTCTGAGCACCTGGCCTTGTCCTGCCCCACCAGAGTCCCCAGGTGCTGGACATGCAGGGGCTGGTGAGCTGTTCCTGCTTTTCCCTGTCACACGTGTTTGTGTCCCTGCACAATGACAATAACTGCTGGGACAACAACTGCCTGCCCTCTCAGGCCCCCAAAATGACCACATGAATGCAATTTGGGTTTTTTCATGATTGGTTCTGTTCTCTAACACTTGCAATGTATTATCCAGTGAATTAACTTTGCCTCTTTTGAAACAGAACCCCATGAACAGCCTTTCCCAGCACAGAGCATGTCACTGATTCTTTTCCTTTGACCAGAGTGTTGCCATGAGGGGCTGGTTTGCTCTTGTTGTGCAGTCTATTAATTAACAGATAGTCTTAGAAGTGCAAAATATTCAAATACTCAGAAATAGGAATCTATGTTGCTCTAATGAGGTGTATGGAGAGAGGTTCTGCTCTTGATGCACTGAGAATCAAAGGTTCTCTAAGATAAGTGACCTGAAATACAAAGACAAAAAATACAGAGCCAAATCCTAGCAACCTCCCCAGGTTTTAATTTATTTGATATTTTATACCAGAGCATAACTTCTGATACTCTTTTCTTTCACTTTCACTTTCTTGGTCTCAAAAAAAATAATTTAGCAATCTTTTTTTCCACAGATTTTTACATTATTTGAGAAAGTATATGTAAATATATGGGAAAAGAAAATAGCAGGCTGATGGGAATACTTTGGTAAAATTGTACATGAATAAAAGATGTGAAATCATAGTGTTATAAATGTCTTCATCCATTAAGTTTTAGTACCAAGTAAATTTCCAGCTGTACAAAACTGATCTATTCATCTTTCTTTCCCTATAGAAGTCACAGTTCACATTTGGAATATTATATGTGCTTCATAATTGAAAGAAAATGCTATCAACTCTCAAAATTTTCCTACAAATTAGTAAATCAAAATAATTTAATTCCCCTGGCATCAAAATATTTTGTTCATGTATGAACAATGAAAACTATTAATATGTACATTTACAAAGCTATATTGGAGTCTCTGTTCATCATGGAAAAGCATGCTGTAACTATAAACTTTTCTTTCTTTATCCAATCATGTAGATACTATATGGCTAAATATATTCCTTCATAATTAGGATTAGATGACTTGGTACCTTACAGCATACATTATATACATTGTTTTATACATCTAATTTACTGTATAATCATGCAAACATTGAACTATTTCAATTTAAACTCCTAATTTGATCTCATGGTAGTGTACAATTTAATCACCAGAATAGTCTAAGAGATGCAGAAAATGGAAAATTCAAATGTGAAAAAAAAAGATTGGAAATCTCCTCTAACATCCTTGAGTCCAATCATTAATCCAGCACTGCCAAATCCCACTAAACCCTGTCCCCAAGTGTCACACCTACACGTGTTCTCAGTGTCTTTGCCACCTCCCTGGGCAGCCCATCCAATGCCTGACGCCTTTTCCAGTGGGGAAATTTTTCCCAGCACTCAGTTTTAACCTTCCCTGGAACAACTTGAGGCCATTTCCTCCTGTCCTGTTTTTTGTTACCCTGGAGAGGTGACCAGGCTACAACCTCCCTTCATGCACTTGTAGAGTGCAATGCTCTGTGTCTGCTTTCCCTCCCTTGGAAACAGGGGAAATTGGGGAACTTGAACTTCTCTGAAAGCTGCTTGATTCCATTTGCAAAGCTAAATTCAGGAATGGTTCAGGCTTTGGTTCCCTTTAAGCAACAACCACGGAACCTTGCTGTAGTGCAGCCTCAGGGGGAGACACCCCTTCCATTTAAATCAGGGCCTACCACATGAAGAAAACCAAATCCCACTCTGAACTGGTAGCCAGAAATGCAAAGATAGAGCAGTCTTAGTCAATGGTGTATTTCAGAACCTAAAAGTATATTAAATAAGGATTTTTATAAAAGATCATCAGTAATGGAGGTGGAACTACAATCAAATGGACATATTTCTGAAAAGAAGGGCCAAAGGCAGACAGTGAAAGATTTTTGATTCACTCTCAGCCATTTTTTACTCTTCTGACACAGCTAGCATGTCCAGATTTTCGCCAGGAGCTGTTCATGTGTTGTAGCTGTGATGATAGCCTGAGGTGGCTGGTGAATGCCTCCAGAATGGTGAAAGAGCACAGCTATTGGTGAATAACCCCTTAACATGCTTTGGGACAGGCATGAGCTACCCCAAGGATTAAAATGTCAGAACCCAGGGTGTGTCTGACAGCCCTGGATGATCCCAGCTCCAGCCAAGGGCTCCACAGCCCTGGCAGGGGGGTCACAGACCCTGGCAGGGGGGTCACAGACAGCAGCCAGGGACTCCTGGAACTTTGAGTTTGACCCATGGAACAAATTACCACCTGGGAATGAAGAACTAAAGGTCACAAAATTCTTGATAGCATGATAGTAGTAGTTATAGAGTGAAAAGGGAATTTTTGGGATCTTACCATAGGGGCTTAGGGGGTGAGATGGAGGGATTGGAGCATTGTCCTGTCCTCCTTCCTTCTTCTTCCTCACCCCATCTTTTGGTGATGTTGGCACTTGGGGATTGGATTGGAGTAGAATGGAACTGTCTGACACAGGTGAGAGGCATTGGATCATCACTGTAAATAACTAACACACAGTTTGTAGTATAAAATCAGTGCCTGCCCCTGGGGCAGAGAGTGTGCCTGGGGCTGCCCTGCTGAACAGACCTGGGCAGGGCAGACAGAAAATATCTGAGATAAGAAACAACAAAACAACCTTGAGAGCATCAGCCGAAGACTTCTGACTCATTCTTTCAGCAGCAGGGTTTGGAGACAGCAGGATTTATACATCTCAATTTATACATCTCAATTTATACATCTCAGGGTCATCCTGACCAAAGCAACCCCTGAGATTAGTGGACAGAAGACAGGAGATAAAGTACAATAAGACATTTCATTGATCTGTCAGAGAAAAACATGAGAGTTTAGAAATTGTTCTCAAGTTTCCTAAGAATGAGTCGTTTCTCCCTACACTTTTTTACTAATCAGAGAGTAAGAAAGTTGCTAAACTGCAAAGTCTGTTTATGCCCATGTGATAGACTGGGGGGACTGGGAGAGAGGACTTGTTTTTATTGTAGAGGCAAGAAGATACAAAATTCTTGCTTTGGCTGCCACCAGGCTCTAGGGGAGTTCTGAGCTAAAAGTAAGGTCCATGTATTTACCCTGTAATAAGGACTTATCAATCATGTACAAACTCATTTTATAAAATTTAAAATACTAACAATTTCTCCAAAAATACTGTGTCCTAGCTGGAATCCAAATTCAGTTTTGCCGATTTGGATCCTTCTTCATAACAACAAAAAAGCCATCGCAGGCTACATAAAATTTTCCTGCAGAACTGAGGATGGGAAATGCAGAAAAAGAATTTAGATGATATGGTAATCAAAACACACAACCTACACCCCCAAATGTCTGCATATCATGCTCCCAAGCTCTGCTATTTTGATGTCAGAAAGCTAAAAATAATTGCCTCCATGTACATTTGTGGTCTTTTAAATTACCTGATCTGACAAGAAAATAAGATACTGTCTGTTGCTATTTTGGAATTTCTCACTAATGATTGTTATATGGAATATTTCAGAGGATTGTCTAAGAGTTCATCACCTGAGAGTTTCTGTTAATGACACAGGCACAAGAGGAAGTTTAGTTTTCTAATCTATTATGTTATAGAGCACTGCCTAAGTTAATTATTTTATTGAGTGTATAGTTATGATCCAAGCATAAAACTTTAATGAACTGTAAGTTTTGACCAACTGGAAACCACAGCATCATAAAATATTCCCAGCAGTAAGGAATATGGACAAAAGAGTTTGGTTTTTTTTTATTTGTTTGTTTTCCAGTTTACCACTTTCAAACTCCATGGAAGACCTATAAGCCTCTTGCTGCCTTTGTAAGATTAATGTTAGTTTAGGGAAGATCAATGATTCCTTAGCCATCAGCTAAGGGAAAAAACTTTTCATTTTTATATCCCACTTGTCAGTTTGTCACAGGTAAGAGTGAGTATGTATTTGGGTCCAATAGGCTCATAAATAAAATGAGTAGTGACAAGAGCAATATACTGGGAACTGCTAAAAATGTTTGATTTTTATGTCTTTTTCTTCTCTCATTCCAAACTCAAAAACACCTTCATAGGATCTATAAATTTCCAAAAGAAGATGTGCAAGACCTCCTACAAGGTGATGTGTCTCAGTTGTCATGCTTTGACACAAATTAACCTGGTACACAGCTTTCCAATTTGGCCAATTTTAGCGTTCCTTAGCCTTTGAAGAGGGCAATACACTGAATTTACCTGGCTGCTCCTCAAATAAGGCAGGAGCAACTTCTTCATTTATTGCAGAGCAGTAATATGAGCAACCTGTAGATTTACTTTTAATTAATAGTTCACAATACTTAAATCAGAAGTTTTTTGTGTTTTCTAAATATTGAAAGTGTGAAAAATCATTAAGGCAATAATGTGAGAGAAAAAAAGGACATGAAATACACAAGAAAAGAAAGAAAGAAAATATTTTAAAAAGAAAGATATCTGGATAAAGCCTAGTGACAGAGAACTCATGGATGATAATTGAACAGAACATTTTTTCTGTCACCCAAGATGGAGGTTGGGGAGCAGATATTGGAAAGGAGAGAATAAGAGTACAAATGTTAGACAGGTCCTGATGTCAATTGTATGATTAATTACTGCCTTAAAAATATATATGTGTTTTCCATGCTACATTTTAGGATCCAGCAAAAAAAAGGCTTTAATGATAAATAATATTTTTAAATAAATAAAACTTTTGCAGAATTTTTTTTTTCCACAGAAGCATCAGAAAAAAATCACAAATTTTCTTTATAAAACTGAAATTTTTACAGGGTTTCCTTCAAAAAATTAAATATAGAACACATTTTCAGAGAATCTGTTGGAAATATCAGTTGAAGGCTTTCCAACATTAGCAAATCTGTATTTCTAAATTTTGAGTGCCTACCTTACTGAACTCTAATTCTGAAGAACTTTTAGCTACAATTTAATTCTTTATTACACAATTTCTAAATATGATGGGATATAACTTGCAAAAGTGCCATGTGTCTGTACACTTTTATTTCACTTTGGTAAACAAACAAAGCCAAACAAAAAACCCACAAATGAATGAGTTCCTCTAATGCAACACAAAGAACAAATTCAGAAGATTTAATTAGATTATTGATAGCAGTCAAGTATCAAACAGTGAACAAAAAGGCCACTGCATTAATCTCTGAATGTAAATTAAAGACCACTGATTAATAAAAACTCTAATTGTGCATTCTTAAAATTGACAGTAATTACAAACACAGACTGGAGACAAGGCTTAAAAACGGGGAATTTCCTGCTAGATGCCATTCTGTTTCACTTTCAACTGCTGAAAAACGTTAGAAAGCTGCTAGAAATCAATGTCTAAAACACACAGATGTCAAAAAATTCCACAGCTGGACATCAGTCCAAATAAAACATGTAAGCCAACTTCTGAAAAACCTAAAACTGGAGAAATATGGGTTCTGTTTCCCACATCCAATTGTACAGACACGATTACATACAGGTTTTATAATTCCTTTGTTTTGGTTCCATGTCTTACTGGAAGTCATCAAATGCTCATTGCTCCACACAAAATGAAGAAGTGGGATACGAAATCTTGAGCACATACAAACCTTCTGCCAAATTGGATAACTGGATAACTGAGTCCAAGGATTTCAAACTTTTCTCCTTTCCAAACACTCTTCTCCCTACTAGTTTGGGTAGCACTGCATAGATGTTGAACTTTACCCCCAGTGCAAAAGAAAATTGTTTATGAAAGTGAGCTCTAAAATTACCTTAATCCCTCAGGCCTCCTCAATAAATCCTTGCACGATAAGGAAGAAGCCATTTCTTCTCCTTTGCTATGTAATTTCTTAGGCACTAAGAAAGATGAAAATAAAGTGAAAATAAGGGCAAATAAGCCATATAATAACATTATATGAAGGAGAACAGAAAGGTTCTGAATGCTTCTTAAATCCTGTTGAAAAGTCAACACCTGCTCCAAAGGCACAGATTTATTCCCCTTCAGAGGGTGCATTTAACCTTGCAGCCTTTTCAGTAACTTGCAAAGGAAAACGGTCCAGTACTTCTTTCTCTTAAAAAAAACATCTTTAGCATCTCTCTATCTTTTTATCTTAGAATAAAAGTTATTTAGAGATTTTTATTTGAGACATAACCTGTGTACGATATTTATTTATTCATATTATTATTTTTTTACTCAGAAAACTTGAATTTTTTTTTTAAACCAGATGCCTGCAAACTGTACAAAAGGCTGCACATATTACAGAGTTTGGTAATAAAATATCTCAGGCAAAAATAATTTTTACCAAATAGATCAGTTTTTCAGTTGAAAATGTGGCTTCAGGACCACCTCAATACAAAATATATTTCTATGGATTAACTACAATGGAATAGGTCACAGGCTTCTGGGAGATAACTGTGGATACCTGAGCATTGCAACATAACCAAGAAATGGGAACCATCAATTTAAAGCTGGATTAGTAGGAGTAGGATGTTCCAACACTCCTTGAAATGGAAAGCCAGTTCCACTTCTGGCTTTGGTGGGCTGTGGGACAGGCGTGGGGGTGTGGAGCTCCTGGCACTTCAGAGGATGATTAGAGAATGTTTCCCCAAGGGGAAGAACCAAGGAGCAAGGATCTGAAGAACTGGACAAGAAAATCCCACGTCCAAATTGACAAGAGACAAGAACTGACCACGACTACCCCGACCATTCCTGCAGGAACTGAGTTCTCTTCACACCAAAGGTGGGCACCAGAATCTGTGGGTGCCCAGGGCCCCAGGGTTCCATGGCTCGAGGGATCCATGTGTGGAATCCACGGCTCTGTGACCTCATGGATGGACACGAGGGCTGTCTCCAGGGCAGCCAGAGAATGTTGGTGCCAGTGGGAGGGGCGGCAGTGCAGGTGCACTGACAGTTGAGAGGCAACTGCTGTTGTTGCTGGTGGCACTGCTGCTGTTGCTGGTGGCATTGCTGCTGGTGGTGGCATTGCTGCTGCTGCTGGTGGCACTGCTGCTGTTGCTGGTGGCATTGCTGCTGCTGGTGGCACTGCTGCTGCTGGTGGCATTGCTGCTGCTGCTTGTGGCACTGCTGTTGCTGGTGTTGCTGCTGTTGGTACTGCTGCTGTTGACAGAGCCCACTGACCCAGTTGGGATTGCACTTGAGGACAGACACAGAGAAGGGAATCTGTGCCCACACAGTCCTCAGAGCAGGTATGGGGCAAGGAGGGAGGGATGGCAGATGAATCCCAAGACCAAGGTTGCCATGGGGAGGGCTTTGGGAGGACAAGGGGGCCTTTACCTCACACCAGCCCTGCAAGGACCCGGCTGCCAGCTCCAGCTCAGCCCACACTGAGCGGGATTCCATCAGTCCTTGGCTCAAGACAGGGGCAGGGTCAGAAGTGGTGGGAGCCGCTGGAATGCAGGGCCCTACATTCCCTCTCCGCAGCCCATTTGGCAACCTCCGGGCAAGGTCTCCATTGCCTGCCTGCAGCCAGTTTGGGGGGCCCTTCCTCTCCTCCTCCTGCTTGGGGGACCGGCTTTGGTTCCTGGCAGCTGCAATGCTGAGCTTCTCTCTCCTCAAACCTGGCTCTTCAGGGTTTGTGTCCCTGTGTCCTGCGCCTTCCTCCCCTTTCTCCTCCCCAAGTGCTCACGAAGCCTCTTTGGGCAGCTGCCTTTGCAGCACCAGGCGTGCCCTGAAGAGCATCCCTGCCCTCCAGCCTTTCTGCAGGGCTAGCGAGGACACCAGAGCTTTCCTTTCTGCTCCTGAGGGAACACAGTCTGAATCTTGGTTCTTTCCTCCTTTCTCTCTGTGCCAAGGAAGGGTCAGCCATGGCCGGGGGCATCCTGCGGCTGTGCCTGGTGCTGGTGGCCGTGGTGGGGGTCAACCAGCCGCTGCGCTCCCCCGACAAGAGCGGAGCTGTCCCCGAGGGCGCGGACGATACGCTGCGGCGGATGGAGGAGCGGGAGGCCATGCTGCGGATGCACCAGCGGCGCTTCGAGGAGCTCCTGGCCTGGGGGGAGCCCGAGGAGGCCCCGGCCCTGCCGGGCCCGGGCCCGCAGAGCACGAT
>VXBS01008638.1:0-36500 GCA_013400255.1 Sitta europaea
TCTTCTAAACTAAGACAGTGTGTCACAGTAACACTTTACTTTATTTCTATGTCTCTTATTGTCTCTATTAAACATTTTTAAATTTTACCAGGAAAGTGAACCTTGTTTGTCACAACAGGGAGAGACCACTAGAGGAAAAACAGCTTAGCCAACTCAATATTCATAACCACAGTAGCTGATGTAGTTATTTTGGTGAATCACTTGCTGATTTTCTGCAGAACAAAGGCTTGATAGAACATAGTTTTATGACCTCTCTGAAGCTCGTGACTGCAGCTTAGGATGTCTGTTCTTGCGACGTATGAAATACATTCTAGTCCATTAAGGTCAAATGAATTGTCATAGGGGAAGGGTCTGCAGCCAAAGAATTTATACCAATTGATTTCTTTTTGAGAACCACCTTGTTGTGGTTTCAATTTGAAACTTATCAGAAACACTAATTTGTGTTCTGGTTTGGGTTTGCCAATTTGAAATTTTTCAATCAAGAGCAAAGCAGGCATGAGCTTAAAAAGTAAGAAGACTTTATTAACTAACACTAAAAGGAAAAAAATTAATAAGAATCAGAATGAAACTTTCAAAACACTCTTCCTCCCTCCTCAACCTTTTTTTTTATTTTCTTTAACTGACAATGTAAAGAAAATAACACTCAGAAATCTCAGTCAGATTTTTACTTTCAAAACAATCTCTTTTCAGTTCACTTAGGGAGGGAAGTGCCTCTTGTTTGCTATGGAAAATTCTCCCACAAGAAAAGAGTTTTCTCATGATCTTAATCTTCATGAACAACAGCTGCCCAGAAGATCTGCGTTCCTGAAACTCTTCTCATGTTCACAGTTGTGGCTCTGCACCACATCGATGTATGGGATTTTATTTTAAAGATTAACTGTTCAAAACAAAGGTTTTCTTAATTTATCTTTGAAATTACTTTCATCATCAGGGTAACAGAGATACACTTTTTCTTTCGAGGGCCAAGAGTCTTTATCACTTCATCTCTCTGTTTAGCTTCTTATGGAATCAACAGCTTTGTCAACATTTTCTTTCTTTGTTCAGGTCTACAATTTGAACTTTTTATTTTCTCTACACTTCTTTATGGTTTAAAGGAGACATTTAAACTATTATAGCTGCTTACTATAGCTCATGAAAGTCTTTTCAGCTTGAAAGCAACTGCTTATACTCTATCTACTCTTTCTTGACTGACTTTGATAGTTTATGTGGTCTTTACACATCTACACTCTAAATTTCTCTCATTGGAGAGAGGATGGATGTTTTTTTTCCAGGTCCCATCTGTGCACTGATGCACTGAAAGAGTTAACAAAGTCAGTGTCCCGGCCAAGGCATTCACCTGAGGGATTGCTGGAGCTGTGCCAGGATCTCGGCCAGGCTGCAGCCCATGGTGTCCCATTACAAAGCCGTGCTGAAGAGGGGCAGATCTCAGGGTGCCTGTGTCCAAGGGCAGCCACTGCTGGTCCTTTGCAGCTGGGGGGGAAGTTGGACAGATCCCCAGATCCCCTTTTCCACCCCTCAGTCTTATCAGGGTGGCCCGGGCCCGCAGCATCGCTTCTCCCCCTCTCTCTGCCCAGGGCTACAGCAGAGGCAGAGCCCAGCCCGGGCAGCAGCAGAGCAGAACTCTGTGTCAGCAGATGTTCCCAAAATCAGCTGAGCCACACCTGGCCCGAGTGGCCTTCCCCTCCCCACACTCGGCCCAAGGGGGGAAGGGGTTCTGTCTCCCACAGCCAGAAACGAAAAAAACTTCCCAGGCTTTGTTTCCTTCCAAATGTAATAACAACCAGCAATCGACATGCTCTCTCATTGGCCTAATAAAATGCCAATCTCAAAACCAGCCAGCTCACTTCCATGGGCTGGTCAAACTAACACACACTTGCATGAATTTCTAGCTTTCAAATAAGTCACTACTTGGGAGATCATTGATGACACAGCCACTTGTCTCAAAAATTAGCTGCTTGACCTTTATTGAACTTGATGTCCATACATTTAAATGATAATTGAGACACTAATTAAAATACCGTGCCTGAACTCCTGGTTCAGTATTAAAAGGAAAGACTAAATTATTTAGTGATAATTTGGGGAATTACAGGTACAGATCTTTAGCAGACTTGTAAGAAAGAAGGGTTTGTTTGGGTGTTTGAACACTGCTGCTACTGCTCCAAATATCCCAGTTGATCTGGCTTTACAAAGGCATTACTGGGATCCCATTCACCACAGTTTTCTAGCAAGTGCCAGGACATTATATTTACTCTGGTGAGCAAAACTGATTTGTGGGGCCTTGGTGTTTTGCCCTTTCTAGTCATTTTCATCATGCAGTCTTGATACTATTAATCCATGTCTGCATTTGTAAATTCACCTTCGTAAAACATGATCTGGCTCGTGACTGCTATTAAGTTGTCTAATTCTATATTTCGAATTGTTCCCTGTTACCCTAATATCCATTCCAAATAAATTAATTGTTTCTACCTACATTTTCCACCCTTCCCTTTATCATTGTTCATGTACTGAACAAGGCTTTTTTTTTTCCCTACTGATACACTTCTGGCATCTGTAAAGGTGTGAGGATATTAGGCCTAATCAAAATGTCTCAAGCTCTTTAGTAAGTCACATATGACTGTATTCACAAATTACTTTAGATGACTATTCTCCCAGTACAGTCACTTATTTCAGCTCCCCTGTCCGGGAACCAGAAAAGTGAAAATCATGCTTTGCACTTCCACAGGGATCTCAGGGGTAGGTAAAAATTTCGTCATTGCCAGTGATTTGTGCCCTGTGCAGAACAGATTTGTCAACAGGGTCTGCAAAATACTTACAAGCTTGGTACAGTGCCAGTTTTGCTTCCTCCTTTCCTATCCTTTCCGTACCAACAGTGTGCAGCAGATCAATTTCCTTCACGGGGGGAAGTCAGGAACTGCTACAGGAACAGATGCTAGGGAAGCAGATGGGGCAAGAGTTGATTTGGAGCAATGACAACTCCATAACCTTTTGGTGTCCGCCTGAGATTGCAACTTCCCCCGTATTCCATAACAGAAGGCAAGTCCAGGCACAGGACAAAGTCCAGACTTAGCACTGTGCTCAAGCAGTGGTAGGTGGCAGCTGGGCTTCTCGAGCACAGCATGGTGGCCCTGAAAAGGCAGTTCATGCTCTAGTGGAGCTTTTTATGCATTAGGTTACAGCCTGTATTGCAGGCAATACCTCAGGCTTTTTTCAGGAGTTTGGTCTTGCAGAGCTTGTCAGCCCAGCAGTGCTGTGAGCTCTTGTTTCACACATGCTGAAACAGAGACTCTGTGAACTGATCAAAAGTTGCTTCTCTAGTTAGGGACATCAGCTCCTACACTGATTTGTCAGCTTGAATGAAAAGTGTGTCCCAGGCCACCCAGAAGGTCTGGGGCAGAGCAAGGTGGGGGACATGTAGATACACAGCCTCCCAGCCCTGGACAACAGGCAGCTCTCCTCCACTTCCACAGGAGCAAAGACAGGATTTTTTGTTATTGTTTGTTTTTTATTTGCTTGGTGTTTGTGTTTGCACAGTTCATAGGAAAAAAAAAACCAAAACAAGAACAACTCTATGTTTCTCCATGATGATTTATGTGAATGATTTGTAGTAGAGTGGAGAACTTCAGAAGTCTAAGGATTTAAGTCTTCTGTAGCAAGATTAGATTTGTTTTTTCAGCAAGAAATGGCAAGAAATTTTCTAGGTAAAATGCCATTTAAATATTCTCAACTTAAAATCAGGATTTGAAACATTTAGTAAGGTTACAGGGAGTTCCTGTGTGTATATCCCAGATACACTGAGTAGTTAATTCAGGATGCATTATAAAAGGTTTGTTATGTCGAACTACAGGTTTAAGGCCAAACAAGTGTTTTTTGGATCAAATATGTATTATTTCTGGTGATTGATAAACAAGAAGATCATGAAGATTGAGACATACGCTGCATTTTATTTAAAAATGTGCTTCAGACCCAGCTGAGTGATCATCAAAATAGCTTATATTTTTTCAACCTGATCTTTACCTTGAAATATGTTTTAGTTAATGGAATTTCCTCTTCTGAATGACCATTAGTGCAGAATCTGACTGAGAAGCTGCCTTCCTATGTATGATTTATTTACCAGGGAGCCAATGGTAACATATTAGAACATACTAGAATGTGTTTGGTCCCATTGCGATGAGAAGTCTTAAGAGCAATAGCATAGATGTAATGGGACTGGAAATAAAAATGTATATAATTGTGCATTTAGTGTACTTGTTCACAGAGCTCCTGTAGATTTTATTAACTGTCACTTGAGAAGCAGCAGAAGAGCAAAAATAGATGACTTTGTACAGTACACCTTGGCGTGCTGTATTACTCTTCAGCATAAGATTTTACCGTGTCTCAGGACCCATGAATCATAGTGAAGGGAAGCTGACAGCTTCCTAAATGCACTTTTTGCATGTGCCCTTATCCACAACTCATCCAAAATCCAAAATTAAACCAAACCAAACCCCAATGAGATGGTTGCCTGAAATGCTTTTCTTTGGACCTAAGCCAGAGACTTTTCCTAGAGTGCTGTGCATTGGATAAATTGGAATAAAAATGCTGTCCAGCTGATGGCTCATGCTGGCAGCACCTGTAATCTTATCAAACTTCAGGCTCTTCATGGTGCTAAGTGGAAGGTAATGCCAAGTGTGCCTGAGTGTATTACCAGCTGTCAGGCTGAGCTTGAGAAGCGTGATTAAGGCATTTCACTGCAGGAAGCTGGGTCACAGTGTAGGGTTGCTGTGATTTTCTGAGGTGGACACAGGCCAGGCTCCCTCCTCTGAGGGGATGTGATCAGAACTGAGCTTTGCAGTCCACTAGAGAGGTCAAGGTTCCTAATGTGACACTTGTCACTGGCCAACTCAGAAACATTCTCTTAAGATGGAAGAGCAGTTTGGAGTTATTACAATAGTAGCACAATATTACAATATATGTCACTGTCAGACATTGTGCACTGCTGATTTACGGCTTTAAAGAAATCTTTATTGCTTGAGAAGGCTGATATCAGCTGATAAAGCTGATCTGTGTCATTCTGAGAAGCCCAGTCTCATCCTAAAAACTTGTGGAGGAACAGGGATGGGTCAGCAGTTGGCAGTTTGGAGAAAAAGTGTCACAACCTGTGAATATGTTTTCTTACATCATGACTCTAGGAGACAAAGATGTAAACCAGCTTATAAGGATGCAGGCAACAATTACAGAGGAAATGCTGGGTGTCAGAAAAGGGGAGGGAAGCAACACCAGAGTCCAGAACACCTTTAGGTGCTGCAACCACCAGAAAACTCCTGAAATCACTCAGCGCCACTCAAATTGCTTGTAGTAAACAGGTAACTAAAATTCAAGCACTGCCTTTATAAACCCTCGGTTTCAGAGAAGCAGAGCACCGTCTGACAGTTCGCTGGGAGGTTCTGCTTCCAAGATTGCTTCCCTCCTTCGCGGAGCTGCTTGAAGAGCAGCTCGCAGGCTGGCAAGGCTGTTCCAGCCAGGCATTTACTCCTACAAGTGCCACCTGCTCTGCTGACAAAGCCTTGCCGCGCTGAGGTAGCCAGCATCTTTGTGCCTGATCTGCAGGGCGGCTCCTCACATCGGACTTGGCCACTCTCCCACGACTGGAACAGTTTGCGGCGCTCTTTGGCTCAGGAGCCCTCGGCAACCTCCGGAATGCATTCCGCGGGGCAGCGGGCACGCACACAAGCCCAGGGGTGCTGCTGTGTGCCCCATCCCCTGGTGTTCCCCCAGCCTGTGTGTGCCCCCGGGGCACTCCCTGTGCAGCTGACACAGCCCTCGGGCATCCGGCTGCTGGAGCAATCACCACAGGAGGTTTAGCAGGAGAACCCGTCACAAAGTGGAAGGCTGAATTGAGATATGGGTGGGGGAGGTGGCTATTATGTTCCGCCCTCTTTAAAAACCATTCTGAGACTTGTAAGGCATGGCGTTGTGCTTGTTGCTGGATTCAAGACTGCTGACTGTCAGGAGGTGAAGGTCACTTTGTGCTTTCCTCTTTAAGTTGCTGTTTATATTACCAAGAGAGCAGCAGTGGTGACTAACTCTTAATGTTAACCCGGGAAAGCATGTTCTCTCCTAGAAAAAAGGTCTCCCATGCATTCCCCTAGGACCCATATAGTCGGAGAGTTGTATATCATGTAGGTGTAAAGCCAAATCAGAGCTTCCTTGTCAGGAAGTGTTAGAGCAGCTGCCTGCAATTTGTGTGACAGTGCACATCTCTGCCAATAAGCTCCTTTTGCTCTCCCTTATGTCTGCAGGGTTGTTGGAATGCTGCCAGGGAGAGAGAGCAACTGCATGCACAGAGGTGTCTGGGTGGCACCTCTTGTGATCTGTGCTCTGCACGGTGTATTGATTGGCTTTGTGGATGGATCCCAGGGGCTGAACATGAACATCACGTACCAGAGCATGACATTTTAATCAGAGACACGTTTAACTACTGGAAGCAGCTCAGCAAATGTCTACTTAAAAAAAAAAAAAAAATTGCACCAAAGAAAATGCATGGTTAAGTTATGTGTAGTTAAATGTAGAATACAAATAAGTAGGTTGTGTCAGGGCCAAGAGCACTTTGCAGTAAAGCTGTAGTAAGTGCAAATCAATGATAGAAGTAAAGACACTGATACTGGATTTTTGCATGTGCATGTGCACAGACCATGGCTAAGCAGCAAATTCTGCACAGTGCAGTGCCATTCCTGCCTGCCAGCTGTAAAGTCACTTGGCTCAGAGGGTTAAAAGGTGTTCTGCAGGAAGCTGGCAAGGAGCAAGAGAGATTTTTAAAAAGGTAGATGGAGTTTTCTCTGTATTTGCAATAATAAAGAATTGTGAGAAAAATGGAGCTCTGTTGGGGTTGGTGTGCCAGTTTGTCCCACCAATATTTTGAGTAAGGGTTGAAAAATAACCACCTCAGAAACATCAGAGAAAGTTATCCTCCTCCTCCTCAGTCTGTAACATGATGTGTAGTACAGTTTACCCTTCTGTAGTAAAGTCTCAGGGTCCCTGAAGAGCTCTGTTAACCTTGAAATCTGTGTAGTAGGTTACTTTCTACCTGCAAAATAGAAAGCACCACTTATTCACAGGCATTAATGACACCAAATCTAGTCCAGAGGTAGACTTGAAAGGACATTCATCTGCTGTTTGTGGGAATTTAACTGAGGGGAAGCTTCTGAAATACCAAAAGAGAGAGAATAGTAGAATTATTCCCAAGCGCTGCCTGCCTGCTAATTGCTGGCCATCTCCTTTTGTAAAAAGAAGCAAGAGAAAGAGTTCATGCATGCAAAAATGATTGCCGACTTCTGTGGAAAACTGTTCTCTTTCTTCTCTTGATTTTGGATGCTTAAAATGAAGAAAGCAACACATCAGACTAGAGAGAGAGGAAAAACAGTCAATGTTACCTTGGTATCTGATAATCAAAGGTATGACTCCCCTGCTGCGGTGCCCTGAGAATGGCAGCACCTGCTTCCTGAGGGAACTGCTCTTAGTTCAGAACAAGCAGTGTCCCTTCACTCCTGTATTGCCACACAGATCAGGAGCTGTCTGCCTGCGTTGGGAGAGCAGGGTATTTCGCTTTTTCCCAATAGAAACAGGGCAGCTTAACCAGTTATCCTCTGCCAATGAAAAAGAAAAGCAGGAAGATAAGAGTCAGAGAATTATTATTTCCTGCTTAGTGACATGGCTGACATGTATTTTCCTGTGAAGATCCAGTGAGCCACATCTATTTAGTAGCAGGAATTTATGAAATTTTTGGCCAGCTTTCCTACTTAGCTTCCTTTGGTCACTTTAAAAGTCTGTGATTTTATTCTGACACTACTTCAAATGCAGAAAATAATAGAAGCTAAGAGGAAAATGGTTTGTTCTTTACATTCGGTTACCACTTTACTGTGTGCATTTTAACACTTCAAAATGTTCTGGCTCTGTCTGACATTTCCATCATGTTGGAGTGCCTGTACGCCCCTCATGTTTCTAGTGAGGCACAAAGTATAGAGAACGAAAATGATAGGAACTAGGCTGCAGGGTTTTTTTAATGTCCAAAATCATATATATTTTTAAGCTCTAGACTAAGGTTACAGCACAACAAAGCAGGCAATGTCTCTTTCATCTGCAGTTTACTTGAAAAATAAGACCAAATTTCAGTCTCCCCAGGTGACAGAAAACAGCAGAGTTCCCAGTACAAAAACAGAGACACTGTCATGCACCATCCGGCTCTGTAGAGTCTATTTTCCAAGAATCTAGTGACACCTTTCTTTGTAGAAGTAGCTTTACTACTAGTAGATGAAGCCAGGACAGTCAGAGAGACAATGAGACAAAAGAAAATGGAGACAAAATTAAAATCAGTCAATACTGTTGTAATATGTGTTATGGAATAATTCGTGCTTATGTAAAATATACATAAATTGTGCTTGTAAGAAAAATTCTTAACGTTTTAAACCCACAAGCTGGAGCCCAGGAAAGATTGCTTCACAAAGTTCGAAACCACAGATGGCAACAGAGAGAAAGACCTAATTAACAAACGAAAAGACGTGGCTCTGTGCAGAGATGGGCCCTTCCCGGGACAGTCCAGGCAACACCCAAGCGATGAATACTCGATTAAGTATCGACAATCAAGATAACCAGAGTCATCAGGAACGTGCATTCCAATACCAGGTCCCCATAACTCGAGGATCAGCATTCATCACTTCCCAGAAACAGTTTTGTCCAGCCCAGCACAGAGGAGACTGCATGAATATGTGAAACCACGAAAGAATAAGAGAAACTCTGCCCCAAGTGAAAAAAACTGTATAAAACCCACCCCAACAGAGACAACATTCGTGAACAGAGGGGATTTGAAGCAATAGAGTTCGGATCAGAGTTCACCCAGCATCGACCCCAGGCTCAACGCTGTCTCTTTGATTGTGGCTATTTGAGACCGAATCTGTCGCAAAATCAAACCCCTTTATTTATTATTAATTCGGCTTTATTGTTTTAATATCTATAACACTGTGAAGACATTAGGTGAGATGTGAAGACATGATGTGAGAGACCTTAGTCGGGACATAGATAACATTTTCCCCCACCTCACCAGGCAAAGGGTTGCACTGACTTTGCCATTAGAAATGATGACCAGCCTCAGTTCATCTGAGTTCTTAATATACATCACACCTTTTGTATGAATTTTTGCCAGAACTATGGAGCAAATTTCTGAGATGAGAATTATTTTTTGTCACCCGTAAATTGCACTTCTGTGACAAGATGTACTGAGGAAAAGGTAGGTGAGATGTTGGTGGGGTGAGCTGGTGCACTGAGGCTACACAGCTGGCAAATAAGATTTCTGACAAGGAGAGGTGTAGAGAAAAATAAAAAAGAACCAAGTTCAATTCCTGGTGATTTGAACAGACTGCTGAAATTGCAGATTGTCATTGGGAAAACCCTGTTTTTCAGACACAAATGGACAGTGGACATTGATGTGAAAATGCCAGTGTGAGTCAGTCTCTGAGTTACGTTGTTAGGCGTCTTTTAGTCTTTACTTGGGTCTTAGCAAAGGGTTAAGACAGGGTTTTAGCAAGCTCATGGGTACTGCTTGCATTACAAGGCATGTTCAGGACCCATAATTCCAGCTGCAGTTTTCATAAGCAGTATGCATTGAAGCTGTTGTGTAAGTATATATAAATACATACATACGTGGTGAATCCCCCTGAGAACCATTAAATACGTTTGGAGAGATGAATGGCAATCAAAAGAACTTGCTCATATTCCACCTGCAGAGTTGCACGTGGGGAAGAAATAAAAACAAACAAAAATAAATACTTTCTAAAGCTCCAGATTTCTCATTCCTTACCTCCAAGTCCTTTGCATTTTACTAAAAGCTGTTATTGGAAATCTTCAGTGGCAAACGGTCTGTGCAGTATCAAGATTTCTGTTCTTTCTGGTGCATGGCAGAGCTACTACATGATGATGGAGCAGAAGAAGCCCAAAGGCTTTTCATATTGTGTGGACACATGGTGTTGGCACATTAATCTGTTCCTTGGGCTTGAACTTCCGTTAAGTCAACTCATACTGCAGTACTAAAAATGTAACAAAATTGAATTTGGGAAGTCGAAACTGATAAGAGATTTGCTGCTACTGGGAGGGTGAATCAGACCTTTTCTGCAGCAAGTTGCAAACATTTTCTGAATGTTGAATACGGAGAGACAGTGAACTTTTTTCTTGGTTATAGCTCGAATCTGATAGTGGGGAGTACCTGTTTGTTTCTGCACTTAAGCAATTGCAAACTAGCAACAAAAGGAACTATCCAAGATGCTTTTGATAACTTTCAGGCAGGACAGTACAAACATAGCAGCTGTAGATGTATGCTCTGATATCAAGCAGTGAGTACTTTTTGAGATAGTGAGGTGGATTTTGTTCATATTTAAGCAACACCTTGGACTATCATTTCTGAGACATTTTCATGTCTACCTTTGATCTGAAATGTGTAAATCTAATGAGTGGGTAGAGAAAATGAGTTACTATGGGAACAATGTCTTTCTCTAATTTACTGGCCCAGCTGGTTGCTCTGGCAATCAAAGCACACTGCAAAATGGAGTGAGGCCACCAGAGACAAATGTGCATTTCAGTCTTAAAGGAAGCATTTGGGGTTGGGCTTGGGGTGTGAAGGATAGCAGCAGACCTCTGGGAGCTGCACCGTGCTTAAAGCAAAGTGAGAGGAGGGGGAGTGTGCTGGGATCTGGTTGTGATAAGGAAACAGAAACTTACCTGGTGGGAAGGAAACAAAGGCTCTGCTTCTGGGTTTCTTAGGGTGCAACTGATGAATGATAAGGACAGGTGTTAAAGCCAAAAGCTTTTAAATCTGTTCTGATGGTCATTAGTAAGGTACTTCACCATTAAACAGCTCTATGAGCTGCTTTTGCTTCCTGTTTCATTCTGTAGGCTCACAGAAGAAGCCCTGAGTATGAAAAGCATGGGTGTGTCTTTCCCCGACCTGGAGAGTAGTGCTAGCTGCAGTGGTGGCTCGTGACCTCTGTGGAGTTGTTGGCAGGGAAGCAGAATCCTGTATTGGTATTAAATTTCCTGTTTGCACCTTCCTAAAAAACGTAATGAATGGGAAGAGGGAAAAGTTGAATTTCTTATTACTGCTCATTAAGGGGAGAACTTTCCTCTGAGTGGGAAAGTTTTAATCCTCTCTTATTTGATTCCTGTCTTTGGCCTATTGCCTGAACAAAGCTAAGGGCAAAACCTGTGGGCACCCTGCCTCCCTTCAGTTCACTGTCTCTCTGCAGCATGTGAGCATTGGGTGAGTGTTCACCCCAATTTCAAAACCTACAGGTGAACAGGAAATAGTTCCTCTGGGCAGTTTCTTTGATACTTACATTTCTCTCTGTGTAATGCATGTCCTTTTTTTGCCTACTTTCTCAGGAAAAGCACTGTACAATTTATGTGGTTAAATCAAATCAGGATCTAAGCATTTTGATCTGCTTTTTTTTTAATGAAAAGTAATTGAAGAACAATTAATGAAACACATTCCGGATCAACATCAACGATGAAATACAATGCTAAATATGCAAATATTATCAAATGCCTATGTTTTGCTGGATTTCTGAGTTTTCATCACCACTCTCCTATTCCAGTGTTTCTCTCCACAGTCACGAATTTTTGTACCTTCTTTTTTTTTTTTTTTTTTCAAGTTGATTCCTGCCCTTAAGGTCTCTTAGCAGTCCCTTGCTTGCTGTGCAACCAGGCTGACAGTCGACCTAAGGCAAATTAATCATTGGTAATTTCCTCCCAGCACCATGAGCTTTTGGGTGACTTCACAGACAACTGCAGAGTGTTACCCTGCCCCATATTATGCCAGCGTTGCTCTGCTCCTGGCTGCTGCTGTCCAGGAATCCCTGTGGGAGTGTGTGGATCCCCCACACCTGCCCTCAAACTGGTCCCTGTCCTATTTGTGTCCCTGGGGCAGTGCTGCTCTGCCTGTGGCCCTGTTGCTTGGATTCTTCTGATTTCTGTGTTGTTATCAAGTACCTGCAATTAGAACTTAATTTCTCTGGTGCTGTTTCTGAAGTTTAATGTTCTGCTCATTGCTTGACTCATTTGCTAATTTTGTGTGTATGCATCTCTGTTGGAAACCTCAGGGACTTGCCTAACGTTGATCTCACCTGCCCAAGAGCCCCTAGCTGGGGTGGGCTAGGCTGCTTTTTCATGTGCACGTGGGAAGTATCTCATTGTCTTTTGTGCCACAGGCCCATCCCCGGGCCAGGCAGGGTCATGCTATAGATTTGAACACAGCTGAGGCTGCCTTCTTCCCAATTTGAGCCCCACTGACGAAAACTACGGTGATGATGAAAATAACTAGAGCACCCTTGTCGCGGTGTCTGCGGTTTTTTTCTTCTGCTCCGGCTAGCCCTAACAGCGCGGCAGTGCGGGAACGACTCCGTAGCGATACGGGCTCTGTCGAACCCGCGGGTCTCGGCTTGTCTGCAGGCAAGCGAGCGGCGATGGCAGCACAGAAAGAGGGAGACTCCGCTTGGGCTTAAATCAGGGATTTATTAGTCCCGCAGAGGGAACCCCAGACACGGGTGAAGCCCAGGCGAAACCTCGGCGGGAACCTGCATACAGCAGCTTATAAAGGGGGAGGAACTCGGGGTAGGGTCTAACTTGGGACCAGTTAGGGATAAGCGGGGGACGGCTCTCTAACTTAGTGACATGTAGGGGAACAAACCCGAATGCAATGAGGGGTAAAGGCGGGAACCCCATCCAATCATTTTATGATCTTACCAGAAACTTCTAGGCTGAAGGTGAGGTCTCAAAATGACAGACGGGGTCTTGGGGTTACATAACTCAAGATTGACAGGTAAGAGAAACCGGGGGGTGCGGGGGAGGGTGATTCAAATAGGGGAAGAACATAGGGGGTACATAGAACAATACAAAAATCCCAAAAACCTAAAAAGCACAATGCTACACACCCTGAGATCAGTGTTGCAACACCTGCATTCCCAGTCTGCAGAAGTGCAACTGCAGCATCTCCCTGCCTGCCTTCTGCTACTGTGCATCTCCACCTCTGGCACGTTCCCAAGCTCCTCTCCGGAGAGCTTTCTATGATGCAAAGGGGTCAATAATACAAATAATTAATGTCAAGTGGCTGTCAATAGATAGTAGGTCTGAAAACATAGCACGTGTAAGCCCATATTAATTAATTGCATCCCACTCTGAAATTTGAACATTAAGCAAACTACAGGGGATGGTATAGTGATAATGATCAATGCCTTTTTTTTCCTGGGAGATGTTGAGAAGCACAGCAGCTTTGACATAGCTAAATCCTTGCTGAGTTGGTTTATCTCTCCCTTCTTCTGAAACAGAGTTTTTAAATATTTGGTAGTTAATGGTGTAATGCTTACTTTACAGAAAGTTGAGGTGCACAGTCATAATATTTAAAATTCCTTTAATGTATTTATTTAAAATACAAAAAGAAGAATTACACAGGAAAGCAGGAAAAGAGAAATTAAATTTTTATCTCGACACACAGACTGCTTCTTCATGTAGTTTGATCCATGTTCTTGCTATTTATATTTCACACTTAGTCTTTGTATCTGATGTTTTTAGCCCTATCCAATTCCCTGCTCTCAGAAGCATTTTATCAAGGTGGAGGAGGAGGGATCTCATCCTGGCACACACAGATGTTGAAGAGGGTAACAGCAAACAAGGCATGTCAGACCAATACCACCACCATGTTAAGAAGAGCCCATGTAAAGATCTTTCTCACACAGACGTATTGATGTCTACATTGATTTGTGGGGTGGGAGCTGTTGGATTTTTTTTCTAATATTTCTAAAGCAGATATCTGATAGAGTCAACTTTTCAACGTTGCAAAACTTTTTTTGCAAATCAGAGGGAAAGAGCTATGGGAATAAAATCAGAAGCATTTTAAAGGCCCTGATTTTTATTATACAAAATGGTCTCACTAGAATGAGCAGGAGGGATACATGGGGGAACAGTGTAACATATTTTTACCTTCAGAATAATACAGATCTTTACTCAGGTGAAGAAACATTTCAGTTTGAGTTTCTTTGTACACTCAGTATGACACAAGTCCAGGCTGCTGCCCACACTAGTCCCTGTCTCTCTTTCCTGACACTCCCCTCCCAGAGGGTCTAGGCACGGTTAGAGTGCAGTGAACAGAACTCCTTTCCCAGGGTGGTTCCGAGGGTGTGGAGCTGTCACCGTGGGGAGGCTGCAGGGGATGGGGTGGCTGAGGACAGGGAGAGCCCGGGACACGTCTCTAAGTGGTTAAGAGTCAAGGAGCCAGCCTGCTAGGTGCCACTGAAGTGAAATTACTCTTGTTCTGAAAACAAGAAAAGTTCTCCAAAACAAGCTCTTAACTTTGGTCATGCTGGATAGTCTTCCAGCTGAGCAGCAGAACTTGTTGAGCACAACAGTTTCTCAGAAGTTGCTCTGTGGAGTCCCTTTGGATGCTGAGAAACTGAGCAGTTGTTCTTCAGTCTCTGGTGGAGTAACCAGTGTTATCAAAACATGGTGAATTGCAGTAATTCCTATAATTACTCATGACTGATTTATCACTTGATTGTAGGAATTCAGTTTAAATAGATTTTCCCCATCTCCCTTGCTCCCTAATTGATTATTTTTTTGAATGCTGAATCTTTGAGTTTCTCTCATAAAGTAGATTAAAGTCATTATAGCTGTGTGCTTTTTAATCATTCTGCTGTATAATTACTGTTGCTGCCACTGTCTTCTGGTTTACACTGCTTCTTTATTAGCAACTCTTATTGCCAGAAGCTTCAAACATTTAGTAATCTGTCAAGGTGGTAATTTGTTGTCTCTTTTTATTTTTTTTTCTTTTTTACTGAAGACCTTTTCAGTGATATCTTCAAGCACCCGGCCTGCCCAGATACTTTGATATTCACTTATCTCTGTCTGGTTGGCCTCATGTTATTTTTAATTGCCCTTCTTCTGGATAACAAAGTTACCTATTCATCACAGAGAGAATGTAAATAAGTCACATGCAACTGCATTAGACAGTAGGAAAATAAACTGTCCAGAAACAGCAATGAGGCTGATGGCCAGAGATGATGCATAGGCTGTCTGTTGGCACTAGCAAAAGAACATTATTGGAGCCTGATACAGCATTCATAGTAAATGCAGGTTGTAGTGGTTTCCATACTATGGAAGGGTTATACCCCAATTTCTTCTTTTTAATGTTTTTTTAAGTTTCCATTGAGGGTCTCTGCAGGAATACAGCCATCCTTCTCCTGAGCTCCCAGAGGCTTTTCCTATATGGCATATACCAGCTCTGGAGTAGCTTGCCTTTCTCAATAGCCAGGAAAAGCCAAGCAGCTCATAGGTGGTACTTTATGTCTGTAAGAGGCCCTTGGACTGCAATTCTGTGTCTCTGGGATCCAGAGCTGAGTGAAAGTCTCTGGGATGTGGCTCCCTGAGGAGCCTGAGGAGCTCTGTTCCTTGGGAGCTGTGTGTCTGTCCATCAGCCTTCCCTCGTCCCTGAGGGGCAGTGCTGCGGAGTGACGGCATTTTGCAGCAGTGACAGCAGTGTCCTCTGGTGTCACAGCCATGAGCTGCAGCACTGCCCAGTTCACATGCAGGGCACATCCAGGACACCCTGTGTCCCACTGGAACAAGGCACTGCTGGTTCTGCTGCAGCAGTGGCTCTTTACCCAAAATAGCCACTGGGGCTGGCAGCCTGGCCCCCACATGTGCCCCTGGGCTCCACCACAGGCATGGGATCCCTGAGGTGGGGCAGCACTCTCCAAGGAAGCTTCTCATGTGTCCATGAGGTGATTGGAGATGGGACAGCAGCAGGAAGGGCTGGAGGAGTGAACAGTGCAGTGCAGGTCACTGAAAGCGGGGACACGGGGCCTGTCAGTAACTAAAGGACTTTTAGTAAGTAAAGGAGAGGAAAGGACTCTGGTGCTGAGGAAAGTGTTCAATTCTTCCCATCCTTAGGGACAGGACAAAATGAAGTGGGTTCCTCTGGGATGGAAGCAAGAATAAAATTCTTGGTGAAGAAAGAGGGTGAAGCTTGGGAACAGAGCACCTGGGGACCTGGTGACATTTCAGCTACTGGTGGTTTCAAAGGAGTGCCTGAAACACCAGTCTGTGGAACCTGTCACACTTATGATGGGCTCCTCCCTTCTGGCAGGCAGTTGGGTCAGTCTAGTTCTTAATTCTCTTCCCCTCTGCTCTCTCTCTGTGCAAGTGTAAGCCAGAGGGAACAGAAATGCTGGGATTTGCACATACATCTCCCCTAAAGATCAAAACAAAAGCACAGAGTAAAGGTTTTGACACATAGAGAAAAGAATAAAATCCAAAGACATCAATCATTTATGACTGAAAAGAAGGAACAGTCAATAATTGCTTGTGGAAAATAAGCTATTTATTTATATTTTAAATGACATCTTACAGATTTCTATTTTCTTTGCTTTTTGGCTGTTTGTCTGGGAAATCATGACATTACTTTTTCCTAGCATTCCTTCAACCATTTTGGGATAAGCTTTTTCATTAATGCCATTTCTTTTGGCACCTTGTCGGTGTGTTATTTTATCTTGTCAGAGGAAACTAGCAGATAGATGGCAATTCTTAGGGTTTTTCTTTTCTATATGATTATCCAGATAGGATTTTTATGATTTCAGTACAATAGTCTCCTCACAGAAAGTCTTTGATTGCACTAAAGCATACTCTGAAGTGCTAATTTCTCAACCTTCTAGAGTTCATTATTTGGACAGATAAAAATTGAGTTTAAAGTGACCTAACAGGTCATCTTGCCAAGGTATAATCTAGTTAAAATTTTCTGAAATTGAATTAAGTGGGTTGTATACTGTGTATTGATTTAAAAAATCTTCTTATTTTAGTCATAAGACTCTTGACATGATTATTTTTTCTGCTTTGACAGAGCTGCTTTTTACAGATTCTTCAGCATTTTGTTTTGTAAAACTGACACCGTCTTGATGGCTTCTCAGTTGTATGAGACTTTGACCTCTGGACCAATCCTGTTTTTGGAGAAAACGTAACTGCAAAATTATCTACTCCTTTGCCACTTGTGAATAAGTTTCTCATATTACATTGACATGAAGAAGCTGAAGGCTGCTTTGGATTCTTTTCTGAAGAACTGGTGTTATGACCTTAATTCAAATGCATCTTTGCACTTTCAAAACAGAAATTTTTGTAAGTTCTGTTTTCAAATGTTCTTTTTGCCCTGATAATTATAATTCTTAGTTCAGTTCTCTTTCAGCTTGGAATGAAACCAAAGAAAGAAATAATTAAATACATGAGGAGACAACTTCAGCTATGACTCATATTTCTGGAAGGTGGACAAAAGTCAGACAAGTTGAATTCAAGACCTGCTCTGTGGTTTTGGATAAGGAAAAGGATCCCAACTTTATCACTCATTATCTATTCCCATCTGTAGCTTTCCTCTGCAAAATCTTTGTTTTGTGGATTTGGGAACTCTACAGCCATAGCCTCCTGTCAGCCTTTATGTCCCCGGGCTGTTCAGTAAACTCTCATGGGAGAACAGGAAAAGGTCTGATGCTTCAGCATCGACTAATTGCCAAAAGATGTGGCAAAAGAGATACCAAAGGAAAGTAGAGTTAGGATGTCTCTGCAGGGACAGTGTTTTAAGTTTCCTGTGGACCTTAAAATGAAATTTGAATGTCCACAAGCATGGTGAGTATTTGAACTTTGATCTTCTTCAGTTGCTTTGCTTTTAAAGGTAATTTCAATGATACTGGTTTTCTGATAGTCTTTGGCTCATCTACAAAAACTGCTCATCTGAGTTGATTGAGAAGGAAGGGAATAGGTTGTTCAAGGGGTGGGGGACTATTAAAAAGCATAAAAATTTTATTTGAGTTTATATCTTAAGTGTTGAAAATACAATACATAAAAGCTTTTCTGGTATGCAGATCCTGGTCTTTTAAACAAGACAAAGATTTGGTTTAAAAAAATTAAAACATTAAAATTCACTTGTCCTTTCTTTAGAAAAAGATATTTTGTGGCAAACCTGAAGTTGACAGTATTTATTCAATTCACTGTAATTACTAGAAATGCTTCATCTATTCAAAAGTTTTCATGACACCCTCAGAGACTGTTAGACTTTAGTATAAGCTGGTTTTATCTCTAATTTTTCTCTCAGATGATTTCCCTTTTTGTTTTTTCTGTATGTCTAGATTTTGTTATTATAGTGTTAATTTTTTTCTCTTGAAAAGTAATGGCAAAATAATGGTGTTTCAAATCTTTTATCTAAATTCCTAGGGTCTAGTTTTTATGTAGAGCTAAGCTATTTCTTGCAAAAATAATGTTGCAGGTTTGCTAGTGAACAAACTCATTCAATCAATAGTTCCTGTTTGATAGACTAAATAAATGATGTTGTGCTATGTGATAATCTCTGAGTTTTCCTGCCACCTGACAGAAGGCTCATACTGAAGTGGGCGTGCAGAAATGGAGGAATTGACAGGCCCAGACAAATGAACAATTAAGTTGGTGTACTGAGGTCTGTGGCAAGGCAATGGAATAAAGTAGACTACGTGCCTGGAATATCAAAATCTTACATGCTAGTTTAAAGTGTCCCAGGAGGACAGCTGGACAGATACTGCATGAAAAGCAGATGATATTCTTGTTACAGCAGATTAGGTGGCTTATCAGCAGCCTAAAACTTGGAAATACAGGAAAAAGAGGCCAGAACACTTTGGAAAAAGGAACATATATATATATGTTTTGAAGCAACCTCTGGTCGAAGAGGAAGAGGCCTGAGGTGTTGCAAGAAGTGAAATGTGTGGGTTTTCAGCAGCAGGTCGCAGCCTGGATGGTGGTGCCAACAATTACACAAGGCAGAGATTTCAAATGTCGCCATTATCCAGCCGCATCTGCAGCGTCACAAGTGGCAAACTGACAATGAGAAGTGGGTATATTCAAGGTATCTCTTCCTTCTGTCTTACATCCATACTGTAAAAAATGATTCTTTTGGTTCTTATTTTAGTAATTTCCCACTTCAGAAAAAGAAAATGTTATCAACAAAGTGCACTGCCGTGCACCTTTAGTTGGACAGAAGAGATGCATCAGCAAATGCTTGAGCAGATGTAAAAGCATTGCTAAAGAAATGGGCCCTTGTGAGAATCTGATTTCAGCTTTGGGATAAGTAAATGTGTTTGCTTTGGCATTACTTTTTTTTTCTTCTGGATGCATTTTTTCCCATAACTGCCAATAAACAGCAAATAAGATGATAGAAAAGAAACTGCATTGTGAGTCATAAATAGGATTATTGTCTAAATAGCAGTTGTAGGATCTACACTGCCAATGCATAAGCCAGAAAGCATATCTTGACAGTACAATTTTATTTCTGCTTTCATAGAAGCAGCAGTTAAAAAAATCATTATCGCATGAGTCTGAGCTAATCATGTTTTATTTGGATGTTACTTGGATGCAATAAACAGGAAGCCCCAGGGTGCCATTTTACTAAGACAGTTTTCAGAGAGGAACCACAGTTTCTGCAGCAAAACACCAATGATTTACATGGATTTTCTTGTCACATGTTTTGGCAAAATGTATCAGCTTGTGCTTCTTAACATCAACAAATAATACTTGACTTGCAAACGAGCTCCTTGGCAAGTACCCAGCCACAGGCGACTTGGAGACTTGACTGTATAAAAAAGACTTTCATTTCGCTGGTTTCTGAACTGGCACCATCCCTGCCATGGTTGTCTGCAGTTGCTTGCTGATCCCCGCTCTTGATTCTTGGATATTGAAGGTATTCAGCCTGTTAGCTTTCACCAAATTCCAAGCAATGGAAATTAAACATTTATTCTTTCAATTTCCATGTAAATGCCTTAAAGGCCTCTCAAGCTCATTTGTGCTCTCATGTTTGAAATTAATCTTTTCTACCATGTGACATTGGTATCGTTACCCTCACAATGTAGGCCTTTCAAAATGTTCACCTTTAAAAGAAAAGAGGCAGCTTACTTTGTATTTTTACTGTGCAGCCTTCTTGTTCATAATGAGCTTAAATATAAGGAGCATAAAACTATCTGGAAATAAAATTATGCACTAGGTTCACTAAAAAAAGTAATTACATTATAATCAAACTGTCACTTTATGAGATAGTGGGAGATGAAATACACTACATGCTGACAAAAGAAGAGGATGGTTTGCTCTTTTAAACATCATCCATGGCACAAAGCAGTGGAGAAAATCTGAATTACATACACTGTAACCAGGAAAGCACTTGGAGCCAGGCAGGTGAACCTCAGCAGCAGGACCAGGGAGGCAGATATGCTTTCTTTTGCTGGGATGGGAGAACTTTCAGCTTAGGCTGCCCAATACATGTGCAGGCTACTACTATCAACAGACTGACAGCCCAAGGGTGTTTGGACACACAGTGGGAAATACTGACCTGTGATTAGGAAATGCACTCTACTCCTGTGTCATTTTTTGCACAGAACTTCAGTCTGTACTGCTGTGGCAGCTCTTGTATTATCTTCCTTGTTTGCTTCACCTGAAGCAAACCCACCAAGCAGCCTGTACTCAGCAGAGACTGACCCCATCTCAGGTTTAAATATGTGAGGGTATTGGGACAATCTGGATTTGTGAGCAGTTCTTTGTTCATGTTTTTCTGTATCTTACAGCCCTCTCAATCTGCCCTACTGTAACTGGAAATGCCTTGGTTTAGGCGAAATCCATGGTCCTGTGCAGCCCCTAGGCAGACAGCAGCATTCAGGAGTGATTTTCTTCAATCCTTCAGTCCTTGTCATATGAGCTAGTGTTGAATTAAGTCCTTTTTCCCTTCTGCCTTAATTTCTTTGAGATCTGTATCTGTTCCCTGTTTTCTGTTCTCTGTCAGCGATGGATCCTTTTCATGGGCGTATCCTTGCTCTGACACTGATAACGGGTTGGTGGCAAGTGGTGGGCATGAGAGTGGGGCACAGGGAGAGGGAGAGGAGCTGGAGCTGGGAGTCTGGATGCCAGCCTTGTCATTCCATCAGGAACCAGGGAGGGCACAGGTGGGTGGCTGCACGTCTTTCCTCCTGGATGGACCAAAGCTGGTGAAGGATTGGTTGGTGCCCAGGAGAACTGCTCTTGCTGTCAGTAATGCATCTAATGAAACAGAAATTTGATCTCAGATAGGGGCTTTCTTCTGGTAGCTAAAATAAAAGCTTCAGAAATACGAACGGATTGAAATTCATGTTTTGTAGTCTATTTTTTTCTGTTCTCAATATAGAAATGGTGACATACTGAGAGGTCCATGCTGTGTAAGTGGCATTTGTTCAGTGTCTTACTTTTCATGCTATGAATACAGTGACAGAGCAGCACAGCTTGCTGTGCTGGCCGAGCACGGGATTACTTTCTATACACAATGGATAAAACCCACATTGTATATTCATGACATTTATCTGGAAGGGTCCTGAGAGCCTAAGGAAAACAGAAGGTGGGGGAGCTCACTGGATACTTCCTGATACTACACCTTGCTTTTTCAAATTTAAATCCCTAATTTGTTTAAGTACAATTAATTTTTATTTATTTTCTAAGAAAACTGGAAGTATTTCAGTTCCAAGAACAGGAACATGAAATAAAGCTTCATCAAAGAGAAATAATAATAAAACCTTGTCCAAATGCCTATGTAACTGTGTAGCCTCTGTTTTGACAGAAATAGCTTTTGTTAGAAAAAGCTTTTGACAGCAGCTCTCCCCAGATAAAAGCAACAGTTTTAAAGCTACTGTTCTTAACTTCCAGCACCAATCTCAGCACAGGCAATCCCACTCATGATCTGCCAACAGTGGTTCACTGATGAGCTGTTAACTTGTGTATTGAAGGCCTCATGGACTCAAATTTAGGATCCTCATTCCACACTTTGCTGCTGTTCCTGGAAAAAGACTTCGTTAAATTGCCATATTCTTCTTTTCATTAAATTCATGTTCATACAGCCACCTTTATCATGCAAGACATGTAAGAGATTTTGAATTAGAAAAAACCAAACCAAATCAATCAACCAAAGAAAAAATCTCTTAACAGGTCTCAAAGCAACCAAACAAAATAATCAATATTTTCATGACAGAAGATACAGGTAAGGTTTACTCTGTCTGTGCAGATACTTCTATGAGGCCACAGGGGCCTTTTGGGCATAACAAGGCTGTTTGGAGCAGAAACTGCACTCATCCCAGTGTCTTGGGCAGTCTCAACTCTACCCATTTCTGTTCTGCTGCAAGGATGAAGGCAGGGGTGCTGCTTCGTTTCCATGCCCATCTTACTGCACACAGAAAGGCTCACTGTTGACCCCAAATTCACAGCAGAGCCAAGGGGGGAATTTGTGCTCCCTGGTGGCTTTTAGTCCTTAAGAAAGTCCAGAGAATTAACATATGCCATGCATATTCGCTATCCTTTGCCTTCCTGGCTCTTTCTGCTCATATTTAAATTGACCTCAAGTTGCAGTAAATGCTGCAAAAAAAGCTTCCAAATAGGCCTTTTACTGGCCTATTTGGAAGAAGATGGTGCTCTTCTTTTGGGATTTTTTTATGTTGTTGTTTCTTGTTACTGTGATTTTTTTATTATTATTACTGTTACTATTAATAATAATAATTTGGGGATATTTAGTTGTTTGTTTGAGGGGATTTTTTTTTTCTATAAAGCTGTTTAAACAGCTGGGGTTGGGTTAAGCAGTAGAGGTCTGTTTGTGGTACAGGTAAGCGTCATTGCTTGGGAAAGTAGAAGCTGACTACTTCTGCTTCGAGTAGGGGTATAACCTTTCTGAAAACAAACACAACCTCTGGATCTGATCTTGCTTACTTTTATCACAGAAATATGTAAGGCTTTCCCTTCTGCTCATAGTCAGACACAGGTTGTTGTTCAAAGCTAGCAAGCAGCTTGGGAAATGTTGTGAAAGAACTAGCAATATACTGTACTCTCTGGCTTTTGATTTAACTTTAACTGGTCTTCATTAGAGTCCCATAAACAACTACATCTTTCTGCTACTGTATCTCCTTGCCCTGTGAAGATCATAGCAATGTAATTATTTAGCTCAGGTAGATGTCACACTGTAAGGCTAAGCTCTTTGTTTTACCTGCCTGCAGTAGCCTCTGCCTAACAATGTAAACACCATGAAGAATAAAGAAGAAAATTTAGTTTTTCTAAAAAACTAAGGGTTTGGGTTTTTTTATAAGTGAAGGCATGGAGGAAGTCAAACTTACCCATTTTGGCCAGGAGTGAGGTTCTTGGGATGTATCACAGCTCTGGATAATAACAGGTGACATTGTTGACTCTTAGCCTGGAAAAAAGTGGAAAATTACTTTTAATAGTAAAGAAAAAAATAAAGTAGTAGGTTCATGACTCTGCTGGTATTTAAGGATTCTGCACAAAAGTTATGAATTCTGGCCTGACTCAATGAGCTTGGTGTTAGATCTTGACAATCTTATTAGTTTCTTTTCTTTCTCTTTTTTCCCCCTCTGTGTTCCTTCCTTCAGCTACTGTTCTGAGTGTAAAACAGACATCTATGTAAGAGCTGGTCTGTTAAGGTCTTTTCAGGGGCTGAGGATTTTTTCCTGATCCTGAAAGGACAAGAGATATTAGACTTTTTTTTCCTCTCTGCAGGGACCAGGGCACAAAGTCTCTGGCACAGCTTGACACTGAGTTATAGGGACTAGACGTACTTAAAATGTACTAACAGAGCAGGATTATTTTCTAGTATCTGGATGCATTTTTTCCATATTTTTGTTGGAGGTGCTATAGGTCCCTCAACTGTCTCCAAAGGTCTGTGCTTTTCCTTGTAACCCAGCTTTCACGCACTAGTTCTTTTGAGAGCTGAAACCTGCATCCTCATTTGTGAAACTGCTGAGCATCTCTGTCTCCTGAGATTACGCTGCTCTCCCCTTCTCCCCCCACCCCAATGCTGAGGTGCATTGGGCAGGGCAATACGGCTCTGAAACTGTTTCACCATTCTCTTTACACAAGCCCGTGTGAAGAGTGGTGATGCTGATCACTCTTGTCACTTCTTTTTGGCTTTTCCTTCTTCAGGCATGCTGAGACTGAGGAAAATTAATATCACACTTGTTATAAATCTGTCCTTGTGGCAGATGCAGACCCTCCTAAAAGCATGTCAAAACAACTTACTTAAGTGTGGCAATTTGCTAAAATGTAATAGAATGGAAAACAGGACAAAATCATATGAAGACTGCAATTTCAAGATTTTAAATAGCATATCAGCTCAGAGGTGTGTGATGAGTTTTGATTGCAGAGAAATCAAGGATGTAGGTTTTAGGAATCAATCTCTGACGCATTTAAAATATCCATCTGTGCAGTCTGCCTGCAAGAAAGCAGCCTTCCATGTGATCCCTACTCTTCAAACAAAGGCAGTGAGGATTGTTGACCTGGATGAAATAAATCACTGGTCTTAGTGGAATATTGGAGTGAAACATCCTCTAAAATCTAACCTGCTTAGGCATAAACCAGCTTTCACTTGCTTGAGTGAGAAGCTGCTGACCTGCTTGCTTAGATTTATACTGTAATTATCCTTGTCTTTGTAGAAATACATTACTTCAGTTTTCATTCTGTAGATTAAAACCAGAATTGCTAATTTAGGTAACTCAGGATTTTATCCTGATTAATAAATCAAGCTTTTTTCTGTCTCATTATAAAATCACTTTGCTTCATTAGAAACTGTGGGCTGTTTATACTCCTGACCTGACTTAAAGTCTATGTGTGAAGAAAAACAAGAACAAGGGAATGACTCTTGCATTCCCACTTAATGTGTTTGATAAAGAAGGAAAACCCCTTCTTTCCAGCACCTAATAATAGATCCAGCTAAAAACATAGAGGCTTGATAAAAGCCTTTCTTTACATGACTGCAAACTTCCTTGGTCCTATTGGCCAGCATTGGCACCAAGCTCTCTCTAATGTAAATCCTATCAATTACAGAGCACTTCAGTTCTGGCCTTAGAGGTAAGTGGAAACTTGACCTCAATAACATTTAATCAAATGTGGCTAGTTCCTTGGTTGGTTGGTTGGTTTTTGGGATTTTTTGTTAGTACTAAACATATTTTTCCAATGGAGATCTTGCACTGCATGTTGGATTTAAATTTCCTAGTAGACAGAGGCACTGTCCCAGAGTTTGGTACGTGTCTCCAACTCTGTTCAGAATCCTGTGTTTACCCTGTCCTTATTGCCATGCAAACTTCAGTTCTTTGTCTCCACAACCATATCTGACCAAGGTGTGCAATTAGTTATCCATAACAATTCAAAGGCAAGAAATAAGTCCAAAATTGGAGACATAGATGTAATGGTTATGTGGGTTTGGGGAGTGTGTGTGTGTGTTTTTGTTTACAATTTTCCTTTGCTTACATACTATTAATTTATTTGATTAACCTCACTGTTCAGTCTTGCCAAACTGCTTACTTCAGTGCATGACGCCTGCTGGTTACAAGCCTGATTTATGCTTGCATGTCCCAGGTGAAACCATTCCAAAATGGGAAATAAGATAAATAGGAAAAGAAAATTCAGGACTCAAAAATAAAAGAGTTTATTCAGAACCTTAGAGTCCCAAGGAAGATTTTTATGTACAGAACACAAATCTAGCAAGTTGTATTTGCTAAGACACATGGATGTCAAGGCTCAGGAGGAGTTGCTACTAGATCATTAATAGCAGAAGTAAATTGCACCCAGATATGAAACTGCAAACACAGTCAGAATTTATCCATCAAAAATGTTTTTCACATTAGCACCATAACCTTGAAATTAATCTTTCTTCCTTTAGCATTCTCTATTGCAAGTAAAGTTGCTATATTTGCAGTAAAAGAGAGATGCTGCAGACTGCTGTAAAGGCAGACGGTGTGCAGTGTGCAGACAAAACAAACGAAAGCATCCCTCCCGAAACAAATGAACAAAAACCACCCCCTAAACCAAGACACAGCCTGGTATCTCTGGACATATTCGGACATATTCCTCTCCTGCTAGCAATCTAAAGGATTGATTTATGGTGTTCAAATGCCATTCCTGACATACATAGAGTCATTGGTATTGGCAGAGAGTGCTATTTCAAATGGACCTTACTACTTTTGCTCTTTTAAATGTCGGTGGCAGTTGGATTTATGGTCTCCTATGAGGCAATTTCAGCTGCTACAATCACAAGTGTATATGGACTGTGCTAGTTGCTTATTTGCCTTTGATTTCTTGCCATTGAACTAAAGATTTAGGAAGTACCTGGTGGGTCTGATTGATACAGCAAGGTACCACACCACTGTTTTTGGATACCAGGTCTCTCTCATGGGGTTTCCTACTGAGTTTTTGGTGGTGTTTGACTTCACAAAGCTGGTCCCAGGGCCTCCATCCATGACATAAGTAATGCTCTAAGGACAGGGAAAATTCCCAGACATTTGAGAGATGGATGCCAAGACAAAAAGTCCAGAGACAAGACAGCATCATGGATAAGCTCCTTTAAAAAACAGCCCTAGCAAGAAGCCACCCCACACTCCTTGGTCGTGGTGTTTGTAACAGGGGAAACTTGAAGGGATGGCAAGATGAAGAAATCAAAAGTATGCTAGAGAACAATTTTTCAGGGGCAGAGCTGTGCCCTCGTGGTTCCTTCACAGTGATGACACGAGCACCAGTGAATAGCTATGGGTTTGCTCCACCATGACTTATGTCAAGTTATGCTTCAGTTGGATTTGGTCCATGAGGTATCTGAACTGAGGCTGGGCCAGATCATTTTTTGCTAGCTAGAGAAGTCTGGAAAATAATGGTTCCCCTGTTCATCCATCTCACCCACCAGTGGGGGGGAAAAAGCAACTAACTTTGCTTCGTGGAAAGAAAAGTCTATATTTAGGATGGTTTTAAATATTAAAAGAAGCTTGAGCTTGAACTAGTATATGGTAATTTTCTTTTTCATATATTGAAAAGTAACATTCTGTTGTACAAATATTTCCCTTCCTCAGATTAAACTAAAAGCTGGATTTCTCAATTACTTTGGTCATCTTTAAATTACTTGGTCTATTTAAACATTTATTTGAAACTTCTCATGAATCTTTTGCTAACATTTAATGACATTTAAAAAAAAAGTTCTTTTACATCCCAAGTGCTGCAAATCTCCTTCCCTTTCCTATTCTTTATTTGATATTCTCATTTGAATCCTTACATCTTGTACTTGCCAGCTTCACTGACCAACGTGTATGTGAGCAGCTATCTGTGATTTTTGGTGCAGGGAAAAGAATAGCACACAATATAGGGCACTGAGAAACTGAGCACAGAAAATTTTAGGACAACCAGTGAAGAACATATTTGAATACTTGGGGCTTAAAAAGAAATACCTTGGACTGGGAATTTTTTTCCCAGACGTGGTCCCCTTCTTCCCCTAGAGAATATAGATATTTTTTTACAGTTGTCATTCAAAATTACAGCACTTAGATTTGTTAGTGTTGACCTTCCTTACCCTCCTTAACTACCAAACTTTGTTGCTTGTAATACAGAACAAGCCTCAAATGGCTTACCAAATTGTAAAAAAAGAACTGGGAGAAATAGAGAGTCCTCCCTCCCCACATCCAAAAAATTGAAAGCAATCATTGACCCTGTGTGAAAATAACACAAAAACCCTTCTGAAAATTCAGGTACTTTGCAGATTGCTGTAGTTTAGCGTGCAGTTCTCAAGACACTCTATCATGCACTAAAAAAATCCTGCTTTCAATAATGTGTCAAAATAAAAAAGCATTTTCAATTTTAAAAAGACTTGTTGCAGAGAGGGATCGGTAAAATTTAATGAGGGAAGATTTTAGTCCCTTTTTAGAATTGTTTCTCTAGGTAAAGGTAAGTAGTTACACACAGAATTGCTAAAATGCAGTGGGTAAGCTTGTCTCCCTCAAGCTTGCTTGTGATTTGGAAGACTACTCAAAACGAGAATCTGGCTTCCATAGGCCATTTATTTACAAATCAAAATGGAAGAAATAGACATATTTAAGCTCTTTGCTGGCATCAAAACAAAAAATATGACCTCTGTCCACTTCCCTGTAACAATGCTGAGTGTCTGAATGTTCTGCTCAGATATGAGATGGTCCCAAACTAGTCATTCTTCAATAAAGATGATAACAGCCACAAGGAACTAGGTTTTTGAATGATCCATCTCTTTGGAGAGTGACTGTGCAGTAGTTGACAGGCATAAGTTGCCTGATGACCAGCAGAACACTTCCAATAATTTTTAAAGGAACACTGCCAATATTTTTTCCCTTGAAACAAGGAACTTATGCTTCAAACCACAGACCTAGGTGCTAGTTGACATCCAGCTAAATGTGAGCCTGCATCTGCCCAGGTTTCCAAGAAGGCCAATGGTACCCGGCCTGTTTCAGCAGTAGTGTGGCCAGCAGGACTAGAGAAGTGATCTTCTCCCTGTATTTGGCACTGGTGAGGCCACACCTTATGTGCTGTGTCCAGTTCTGGGTCCATCATGTTGCTGTCCAAAATGCAGAGAATATTCCCCTGCATGTTCTGAAGGATCTGAACCCCCTGAAAAACACTATTTTTAACCTTCATCCATGGAAAGGACTTCCTAGGCTTTGGGATGAAACAGAATTCTCAAGAATGTAAATTAGACAGTAGCACAGTATGTCATTTGTCACAGGGTGAGAAATTTAGATTTTTGGGTTTGTTAGTATGGTAAGTAGATGACACAAGATGGAGGATCCTTGTTGTTTTTAGGATTCTTTCTCCTTCTTCATCTACTCCATTTTCTGCAGTGTTCGGGACACAGGACGATTGGTTGGAATTTGCTGCAGTCTAGAGTCACGTGAATAGAACGTATTGGTTGATAATTGGTAGGAAAACAGAAATAATGTACGTTGTAGGTATAATTGGGTGAATTATCTTTAAAAGAGCCTTGATTCCTCGTGTTCAGCCTTTTTTGCACCTCTTCTGTACACTAAGCCGGTGTAAAGCCTGGTGTGCTGAGATTGATGATAAGAAAATAATAAACAACCTGAAGAATGAGAACAACCAAGAGTCCTGTTTGCTTTCTTTCCTAATAAGAACTTTTGCAAAAAGGCCTCCGCTATGGGGGAGAGACCTGTGGGAGTAGAACTCTCACACATCACTACAAGCAGGACATTGTGGGGCTAGATTGAGTCCAGAGAAGGGCAATCGAGCTGGGGAAGGGTCTGGAGCACAGGTTGTGTAAGGAGCATCTGAGTGGACTGGAGTTGTTCAGTTGGAGAAAAGTGTTACTCTCTACAACTACCTGGAAGGAGGGTGTTGGTCTCTTCTCCTAAAAGAATTTGACAGAACCGTAGAAAAAGGCTTAAAGCTATGGTAGAAAAGCTTTAGATAGGTAGTAGGAAAAATTACTTACTGAAAATATGGTGAGACACTGGAATAGGCTGTCCAGGGATGTGGTGGAATCTCCATCCCTACAAGCATTCAGAAAAACGTCTGGATGTGGCACACAGGATGCTTTAGTAGTGAACAGAACAGTTACTGTTACTGTTTGGATTGGAGGAATGTAGAGGCCTTTTCCACACTCAGCAATACTATGGTTCTAAAGCTGGTGACCCGAGCAGAACTGCCTGTGGGCTGATAGAACAAAACTCCTCAATGACTAATTGGAACAGGCATGGTAGAGACTGATTATGTGAGACCAGGTTTGACATACAATTGAAAGAGCTATTTGTCTGTCTTTAAGGTTATCAAAGAAAGCCTTGAATCCATCAGGAGTGTATCTGGGAAAGCTCAATGATGATGAAGCTTCACACCTTGGGTTCAGTCCTTTTTGTGTTTTCAGATACAGCACACGTCCAGGGAGCAACAAATCCATGTAGGAAGCTGTGCAGCACATAGGAGATAAAAAATGGCACATAATTGTGTGATAAACTACTGACTAAATACAAACAGGGATAAGACAATTTTGAGAAGCTCCAGTAGTAATTCTACAAAAGGATATTTTGATCCTCTCATCCCAGTATTATACATCTGAGCACTGGAGATGACCCAGCAAGTATCATATCACATCCTCTTCTAACTGAACCATAGCATTCCTGACTTCTGAATGTAAAAAGAAGCCATATCCACGGCAAGAACTATTAACTGTTTCCAATGAATAATTCAGCAAGCTCCAGCCATGAAACCCACAGCAAGCACTGCAAGGAAGATGAAGCATTTTTGCTGCCCATCATTATGTATGTTCATGCCACAGGGATTTTTCAATTATTGAACAGCGTAGAGTTGCCTTTGTTTGTAGAAAATGTCAATTTGAATTGTGTGGCTCCTATGCATTTGTTTATGTTTGCCAAAGGCTGCTTAGCATTAGCTTGGCTTTTTACTCCTTTCCCACATGAAGGTGCAGATCGAAAGTACTGAATGATTACTAACATTTTACAAAGCATCTTAAGTTAGATGCTTTAACTGTCAAGACATTTCCAGTAATTTCTTCTGATGTTTTCTTATCAGAAAAAAAGCCCTACTAACTTTATTTTTATTCACCAACATAACTATTTTTAACAGCTACTAGTCTAACAAAAGTTCAAGTGTCACAAGTAACAAGACATGAAAGGTGAAGTAGCTGCTATTAAGTTTATAATCTTATAACTGGAATATGTTGCTGCTAATACCTAATTAATCTAGAAATTCAACCCACAGCTTAAGAAGGAGCTGTTTTTTTAATTTACAAAGGGTATGAGAACAGTGTTTTGTGCAAAATTATTTTGCATGCAGATATAATGAACTTCAGTTTGGTAGTGCAAATGACTTTTTTTAGTTACTGATGAAAGAAATGAGGGAATTTCTGAAGTGTGATCTTGGAGACAAGCATCTACCATTTCCTGGGGCTTGCAAGAACGGAAATACACCTTGGAAATTACTGTTAAGTGTATTGTGTGGCAAGAGCTACAACATTTAATTTATTTGTGAGTGATGAGAAAGAAACTTAAATTTTTTCTATAATTATAATTGTGGTGTAATCAAATTTGTGCCTGCTTTACATCCTGTGTCTTTATATCCTTAATTTGCTGGGTGCCAGGATTTTAACAGAATCAGATTAACAGAACAGGTTATTTTCTGCACAGAAAAGTCAGTGGACTGGTAAGAGAAAAGTGGATCTGAGGTATGGCCCAACTCCTAGTCTGTCCTGAGACAGTCCAACTAACTGGCTCAGGAGCTATTCAGGAAGGAATTCTGGAAAATCTTATATTCCCCCAGGTAGATCCCTGCTATGTATAGAGCAGTGTCTGTGCTTTGGTGTGATGATGAGCTCCCGAGGTGGGGATCTTGCTGTCCCAGGGACTCCCCAGGCAGCTCCTGCTTCATAATTGAACAAGTCCTTCATAGGTGAGACTCAGAAATAATAGAAATGTTTTCTGCTTGTGCAGAAATGGTCACCATTGCTTGAACAGTTCAGTGCTCTGAGTGTGGCTTAGGTACTCAACAGCAATGGCTAAAATGCTGATACAAAGGCCCTCCAGTGGAGAGGCCTGTTGCCATCCAGCCTACAATCAGCCATCCTGTTCAAGAGATTTGTGTCCCAAAACCATTACCTTTACTCAAAGGATACTCACACCTATCAATGTGATAAGTTTTAAAATTTGGATTTGTTTTGATCTGTTTTTTTAAGCACTCTGTCCATGTCTGCATCACCTTAATGCAATAGGATTGAACATACTTCTCTGTGTCGTTCCTCCACTGGATCAGAAAGTTTGAGTATATGCTACAAGTCTTGTGTTAGGCAGAGTTTACTATTAGTCAGACAAGTCCAAGAGATTGTGAAAACCACATTTTTTTAAGAAAACAAAACTGAGAAATGTGACAGGTTTGTTGAACCAAGACATTCCAGAAGGACCCTTTATTTCACAACCTCTCTATCATCAACATCTATATATCATAAATCATACTCCAGAGCAAGCTATGGTCAACAAGGCAATGACAAAATCACAAATAGAAACTTTCCTGGAAGGTCAATCTTTCCTATTAATTTAAATTTTAAAATTATCTCCATAGCCTAAAGTTGATCACTCTTGACATTGAATCGCCTGCTAAACATTAGGCACCAGATCTTCATGATCAGCTTCTTGAGTAGAAGCCAGAAAATAGTCCCTTTCAAAGACAATCCACACAATTGTTTAATAACTGACGTGGAACAAAATGATCTCTGTAGAACCAAACACTGTTACCCTTCTTAACACTAAAATAAACTTTGAGGCTCCTGAAGTGATTTACTTCTCATTGAGACAAAGTTAATAATTAACATTATGCCCCTCAGTGAGATCTGAGACACAACTTTCGATTATGATAAATTTCTACTGAGCAAAATAAAATCTAAACTACAAATACAACAAAATTGTTCAGAAATTATGGTAAAATAGTTCAACAATTTTTTCTGAAAAATGCATTCTCAAATACTGAACTATTTGTATAGGTGCCCATCCACACACTGTTTAAAATTTTTTATTTACTTGATGATTTTGACTACTTTCTGCTGTAAAATAATTGGGAAAAGCCAGTGAAGGAAAATGCAGAAGAAATGAACAGGTATTGTTGTATATAAGGATTTCCAATTAAAGATTCTACTAATTAATGCACTGCAGCAAAAACAGACAATCCAATTGGCAATTAAACATCATATGCCATTTCTATTTCTAAATGTGTGTAATTACATTTTTCCCCACAGTTCTGCAGTCTGTGCTATAAACATTAGAAATGCATACGCACCCCAAGACACTTGCCAGATAACACTGGGTATCTATGATAGGCATTATGAGTATCCAAATCTATTCCATTTACATGCCAGTTACATTCTCAAGGCAGGAATGAGTGTAAGCACACATCTTGATGGGCTCTGCTGACCCAGCTTCCCTTTTGTGAAATGCAGCCAGAATCTCTGCCCTTTACCTTCCCCATCTGAACGCCTTCCTTACAGAGACACCTTAAGTGAGAGCTACTCCTTAAATAACTGGTTCCTTACAGCCATCACCTTAACCTGAACACAGTGAAGGGAGAACAACCATCACCACAGGCTTTCCTGAGAGAGGCAGAGCATGATCTCAGACCAGCATCTCAGGAAGACTGACCCAAAAATCCATTAAAGCAAGCCACAACGCTAAGTTATTGCTGGGGCTGCTCACAGAGCCCTCCTTCTAATACCCCTCCTGGGGATAAGATCTCAGGTTTGCTGTTTCGCTGCTTTCCCTGTACAAGTGCCCCCTGACTGGTTAGTCTGGAGCTTGCTGAAAAATAGTTATTTGATTATATGATACAACAATGCCTCACTGACCTTGGAGAAATGCATTTGAATGCACACTGTATCTGACACCATAACACCAACACAACAGGGAAGAATTACCACTGGAGTTATCCACCTCTGGTAGAGTTAATTTAACTCGTGGTGTGATCCTCTCTAGACACCATTTCCTGCTATCTGCTTATCAGTGTGTTTTTCAAAGATACAAAAGGTACAGTGCAAAGGTATTAGTGAAGGGGCTTATGATGAATACGAGGTCGTGAGCAATTCTGACCTTTCTGATAATACACCACTTCAGAGATATTTGTGACATCTCCATTACCTAAGCCTATTTTCTGACTTCTAATTTGCATAAATCAGAATGACTGTCTTGCATCGGTCCTTCCATAGACATTACAACAGTACTTCTAAAATATGCTAAATAAGGTAACTAACAAATAACAAGCTCAGTCTTTAACAAGTTCAGCTGCAAATCCTTGTTGTATCTTCCATGCTTCAGAAAACAGTTTGTCCTACCACAAGAAAGCCAGGGAGCTTATATTCCTGAAAGAAATCTGGTTTTCTGTGTATATAGGAAGAAACACAGAGATACTTTTCAGACTTCAAGTATGCCAACCCTCAGCTCCTGCAGGCTTGGTAATCTTGGTGAACCAGCTTCACCTCTCCATCCTTCAGCTTTCCACATAGAAATCTGAATTGCTCTTTCCCCTCCATTTTCCTTCAGGACAGTATCCCTTCATCTTACCCACCAAGCCTGACAGAACCAGTTATTCTAGCTATTGCTATCCCACACAAGCTTCATGTTTGAGATACACCAAGTAAAAGTGCCAGTTTCAAAGCCAGCCAGGCTTCAAGCCAGCATTTCTCCTGGGGGGTTTGACACAGAGCCACAGGGAACTCAGCCTGGAGGGGAGCCCAGGTGTTTCCAGTCTGGCCTCCTGCCTGGAGTAGGGTCTGTCATAGAGAGTTCAAATCCTGAACAAAAGTGAGGGAGATGCTGCAACACAGCTGTGTGCAGAGAGAAAAAAAATACATGGTCCCACTGCATAGACAACAACTTTTAACAGAGAGAGATGTTTTGGTCAACCCCTCCCTTGACCCAACACCTTTCGTGGTTCTGAAAAAGACTTTGCACGTAGGTGCAGCTCTGACTGAAAAGGCACATTGCTCTTAGGAAATATTGCAGACTTCAGGCTGCTAACCTCGGGAGGCTCCCAGAAAGTGGCCTGATATGGCTTTGGGTGGTTTTCACCACAGGCGTTCATTTGAAAATTTGTGCAACAACAGCTGTGCTTTCATTATAGGTTGTCTTCTGTCATTCTTTTATCATAAAAAATGTCAGCTCTACCATCCGACATCACTTGCCTTTCTCTGGCTGCTGCTCGAACCGTCACTGGTACAGAGCCTTAAGGACGTGATGGCTTGCCTAAGACGGCTTCTTTCCTACAGAGGCACATTAAAGAGCTCACACATTTTACTGGGTACTTAAAATATCCTCATGATATATTTCCCATTATTGTAACCTGAAATTTCATTTCCATGTCAATAGCTTTCAGTTCTCTCTTAGTGATGGAAAAGTCATAAACTGCTCTATGTTTCCAAGTTGTCTTCAGGAAACATAAAGACCGAATCAGTCCAGGCTTTCATTCTCAAATGTGTCCCACTGAGGCTTCAAATGGGCACTGTGTGTTCACAGACTTGGTCCCTGACCACTGCCTCTATATCCTGATGCTTCAAAAGCATCACTTGATGTCTGAGAAAAGATCATGTCTGCAGGGAGAAAGCTCATACTGAGCTGATATTCAATTTGCTTTTTAATTAGGCAGACCATGAGAAATATGATGGTATCTTTCAGATCACTGTGTTTTTCAACCAAGTCTGTTGGCAGCTTCCATAAAAACAAGCCTTTGGACATGATAAGAGTAAGACTCGTGGAAAACCAGCTCCATGTAAAATAAACTCTCTTCTTTCATCAGCATCTTTGCAGCATGGCTGCCACAGAGCATTGGCATGAAAGGCACGTGGTGTGCAGTGCTTCAGACAATGCTTTTGAGTAGTAAGTTTAATTGCTATGAAAAGGAAAGTCTTCTCTCCCTTCCCCACCACATCCTTTTCCCCCAAGGCACTGTGGATATGCAATAATCAACAAGAGTTTCTTTACCCTGCCATTGCAGTACGTTTCAGCACTGGCTTTAGGCACCAAAGGCATTAGTTCCCATTAGTGTCATTTATCAAGAAGCAGAATACACTGAAACATGTGGATGCAGATTCCAATGTTAGGACACAGTGCAGGAGATTGCCAAATCTAAATGCTGGCCTGAGACATCTCCCAAAGAGTTCCAGTTGAAGCCAAGTTGTAAAATGCAATAAATTGTTTTTTCTACTACACAGTAAAACCTACTGAAACCTTCATGTGGTAAATCGAGGGTCTGGTGCAGTAAAATACCACATTTTCAAAAACAGGACTTCGAAAGTACCCAGCACAATCCAGACCTAAATTAAAGTGCTGACCTCTCAATGATTTAGATTTGGCTGTTCTGAAATAAGTTTGTTTGGAGACAGGCACATCCTTTATAGAAAGAGATATGTTATTGAATTCTTGTACAGGAAATTCTATTGATCCTTTCAAGCATTCCCAGAGAGGTGTCATGAACTGGAGCAGGCCCTCGAGACTGCCTGTACTCTGAACAATCTTCAGAAGCAGTTTGTTCAGGGTTAGGATAAAGGCATGTTATTGCTTTTCTCCTGGTTCCTTGTAGGGTAAATGAAAATTTTTTCACTTCAAAGCTGTCAGTCTAATGAACCCTACTAGAATTAATACATCTTTTATGGAAAATAAGATTTTGTTTAATTGCACCATGAGGAAAATGGGACAATAGAGGAAAGCAGAATGGTAAAATGATGCCTTCAGAGATATAAATACAGCACATAGCATTTCTAAAAAAAGAGGGGGTGGGGGAAGCACATGCTATTTTTCCTGACAGTAGAATTAAAACACCTGATTACATTTGTGCAAGAGGCATTTGTGGATTCTTGAGGGAGGCTTCAATTTTTTCTTTAAACAGATGTTATTTTTTAAGAAATTCTTTCAGGAAATGTATCAGAAAAATGATATTTCAATGTTTTTCCTGATAGGGGGAAAATTTAACTTCAGGAAAATGGTTGGAGTGGTAGCTTTCCTGCTGTGGGAGAAAGCAGGCTGTCTGAAACATGTTCAGGTCAGCTGTTGAATTTACTTACTACTCAGATTTTTCACTTATAGATGAGTAATAATTCAAGTCTTAAAATCCTGACTTTTTTTTTTTTT
>VXBS01008638.1:36530-116539 GCA_013400255.1 Sitta europaea
TTTTTTTTTTTTTAGATTAATGGTGCTTTATGAGGGTCTTTTGGGCTTTAAAGCAGAATGTGGTGGGAATAAACTGATTTTACATAGATCTACAAATTTCACACATGCAAAGCACACATGGAACAAGAAAATGAAGGTAGCATGTTTCTTTTCCCCAACACTACTGCAAATAAAATGATTGTTTATCAATAAATACATAAAGCACTTTATGACTGCATTATAAACAGTGGGAGATGAATGAATTTCAATTACGCAGACCAACGATATTGTGCCATTCATTATATAAATCAAACCTAGGCAGGGGCCTATAAGCTTTTGCTGCTTCACTGATTTTTATTGCCATACAAAATGATAACTGGAAACCATATAGAACAAGGCAAATTAAGAATCTATTGGGGGGAAAATGCAATTGGAAATGAACATCTTCCTGGAAGCTACATTCATGAGTCAAATGCCTCATGAGATTTTATCTTCCATGCAAAACGTAATGATATTCCTGGGCATATACGGTTAAATTAATTTTCCATTATCAGCATAAAAATGTAGCTGGCCAAAATAGATTAGAACTGCATAATATGTTGGATCACATTTTATTTAGGTGAAGAAGAGGAAAATATTTAATTTCAGCCTGGAATGATATTGAGCAGAATAAATGATTGAGTTCAAACAAAGAGATCATGCTTCCCATGTGTTTTTTCTTTCGTTGCATGAATAAAATTAACTGTAAATTCATGACAAGATGATGATTTTCTCAGTTGCAGAACAGTGACAAGAAAACAAAATTATTTCTCTGTGGTCAAACAGAAACTTCTGAACCTGCTGCAGTCCAGTCTCACCCTTTGAACGATTATTCAGTTAGTTCAGGAATTCAGGGTTTCTGCCAGTCAGCTTGTGCATTTTTAAGATAAGGTGGGATAAAGTGACCTGTCCTGCAGGATTTTTCTGTTAATGAGCTCATCTTCTAAACAGTTCACCTGTAACCAGTCTGAGCAAGTGGCATTAGGGACATTGGCCCAGGGGTGCCAGGTTTATCCCTCTGCAAAATACATCCCGTAACCCCTGGGAGCCCGAGGCTGCCCTTGCACACAACCCCACATAATCCTGAAATGGAAGCCCATGTTGTTGCAAGGTAGAAAAAAGAGTAGGAGGAGGGTGGTATTTTGGAGGGTGGGGGGGTTGTGGATTTTTTTCTCTTATTCTGTTTTTTTATATCTCCTTGCCATCTAAGTGTTTCATAAGGTTGGTCAGGGGGTTTTTTTGTGTTTTTTTTTCCCAGACACAATGCTGTGGAGAATTATTCAGCCTTCAGCTATTTTTTTTTAATAAACTTTTGAAGAAGATCTCTAGCACATGTCTTAGATTCACCTTTCAATGACAAAAGCACCTTCAAACACAACAGGCAAATGTCTGCCGTAGATTTATTTTGATGGCTACTTCTTGTTTCAGCCATATAGATATTATTTAATCCAATATTCAAACATTATCCAACCAGTGAATTTTTAACCTTGATATTTAATTGCTTTTAAAAAAGTGTTGTTAAATGTAATTTCTTGGTTTTAGTGTTAGGTATTTCCTCTCACCTCTTCAGTAGACCAGATTTAATTTATGCCTGTTTCTACTCAATCACTGAGTAGACAATACTTTGTCTGCTTTGGCCAATTTGCCCTTCTGTGGCCAGAACAGAGTTCTCTCTCTATGCTGTGTGATGGAAACATCCCAACATCTGTCTGCATTAAGTCCCTAAGAGGCTGATGGCACAGCTCCGATGTGCCTGGCTTCCCACAGACCTGAATGGATATCTCAGCTGAGGGAGCCTGGGAGCTAACTCCTACTCACATCGCCTCATGAGGAAGGAAAATAACCTCTTGAAACTGCACTTGATAAGACAGGTTTAGCCTGAGAGTGCATTGAATAACTCCTGTGTGAGTTTTCATTGTGCAGAGTTCATGTAGTGAGTACTTAAGGTGAGTGGGGACTCCTGAAGAAATACACAGCCCACTATAAACATGATGAAAAAGACAGACATTTTCTCAGGATGTTGCAACGTCATGTCCGTACAAGACCATCAAAGCAGTAGTAAGAAGGCTTCTGAGCCATGAAAGGGCCAAGCCTGTTGATATACAGGGAGATGGATGTTAAATGGCTTAACAAAAGAAAAATTATTCCTTCAGATTGTTGGATTTTGCTGAAGCCATAGAGGGAATAGATAATGCTTTGTTAGACTAGACTGTGTTTATGAAACAACAGAGCAATTTGGCTGAATAAAATAAGCTAAGAATAATGAAACAGTGTTTTTTCCACCATCATTTCATTCTTATATGTTTTGTGTATCGTAATTGAAACTGTTCATAGCTTTTTGAACTCCATACCAGAAGTCTCAGGTGCTAAGCTGTGTGCCTGGTTTTTGTGGGTTTTTTATTGTTTTATCATCTGGTTTTGTGAAAGATATTCCTTTTCCTTGCAGGTGTTACTTATATCTATGGACCACTGTATTTCCAAGAAACAGTAGTGCCTTCCTAATTCAGATACATCCTGTTTGGGCAACCAGATACAACAAGCGACATTGGAACAAACAGTAAACAATGGTAATTCACCTAATTTTACCAGTAACAGCAATGTCTTAGGGTAAGTTTAGTAAGTTAAATCTGGTTGAAATCATTATCAAAATAAATTTTTCAGTTTGAATTCTTTGTGATCCAAAGCAGCTGTTTAAACAGCCAACACCTAGCAGAATTCTAAATGTCAGTTTAAAATGCATGATTCCTATATTTGAGGTACAAGAAACAAGAAAACTTTTCAGGGCAGTAAGGATATAGTATATAGAAGTAGTCTTAATTTAAAAATAAATTCATGGACAAAATTCCCACTGTTCTCCCTTCACCCCCCCAGCTTACACCCAAGTGGAAAGTGGAAGTACCAGCTATTGTGGGAAAACGTTCCTTATTCTATCTGTGTTGGAGTAACTAAAAAACCATTAAAAGGATAATAGAAAAACCAGTGCAATGAGATGCTCTGAGAATCCATCAATAAAAGGATGACAAGCAATTGCTAAAGACAGCCCTTTCTAAATGTAGCTTTATTGCCAGAGGATGGAAAATTGAGAGAGAATGTGCGAACAATTGAATGGTAATGGCATATCAGCGTATTGTGTCACCAAAGCAAAGCTCAGAGCAAACGTAAAAGACAAAATACACCAATGTCTCATGGAAAGTCTGTGTTTCACCCATTATCTCTTGGTACTGGAAACTGTAATATTCTGATATTAAAACCTAATTCATTGCAAAGTGCTTTAGGAGGCAGTGAGGGTGATATTCTGCTCTGTGCCTGCTTTAAGGTTAATTGTTGGACTAAAAGTGATTCAAGGCACGAGCTACAAGCAGCTTGTTCCTGTGTACTCAAAATAGCTTTGTTCCTTTAGCTTCAGTGATACCTGGACAGTCTGATGCTCTTGGCAGTTTATGAGTAAATTGCCTTGCAATTATTTGAGTCAAGTGAATTTTAAGCCTGTTTGAAGATTCTGTGTTACTATTGAATCAGCAGACTTGACTAGTAAATGACAGGCAAAAAGAAAACAAATCACTTGTAGGCTGAGATGGAGCCTCCCAATAACCAGATAAACTGGAAGGGGGAAAAACAAATTCTGCTGCAGGTCACAGATACTTTCTCTGGACAAAGCCCCAGACAAAGACTGAATGAGCTAACCCTGTGGGTGGAAAACCACAGGCACCAGCAAACTTTAGCTTTGAGACAGACTGCACTCAGCAGTCAGGCCAGCATTGAGGGAGGGATAGGGAAGGCTTTCCCATAAGGCGCATTTTGATTTTTATGTGCAAAGAAATTGCGGGCACATTTCCAGAGGTTATTTATGTGTGAGTTTGGGTTTCTTTTACTCCATGTCCCCACCTCGTGGTGCCTACAGGCTGTTTCAGGAGCTATGTCTTCCCTGATGACCACGGGAGTTCCAGCGGTCCCTGCTTCAGCCCTGTCCACACTGTTGCTCCCATATAACCAACCGTGCAGAGTACTGCAGGCTGGATCAGAGAAATGCTCCAGCATTAAAGGAAGTCTGGGATGGGGTTGTTTGGTTTTTGTTTTGTTTGGGGTTTTTTTGTTGTGTGTAGAGGACAAGTACAATGTGTTTGGATGTACTCTGGATAGAGCAGTGGGTATGTATGGGGTTACCTGACAGAATTCTTAATCCTTGATGAGTTGAGAGTCTAAAGATAATTCTCTGCAAAGCACTGAGGGGATGCAGTATTTGCTGGATTTATCTTCTGTAGATTTTGGGGTTGAAAATAGTGCTTGGAAACAGAACAAATAGGAATAAAATATTCCAGGTGAGTTCACATTATTCAGGAGCACCTGTTCTCCCTAAATGGGCACAGACACTGCTGAGCCAAAGTTCAGCTAAACTTTTTCTGGTTTTTTTTCTAAGTCCTCTGCAAAAACTGAACCTGCATATAAGTTTCCCATACATAAAAGTCCTAGATTAGATGAACAGAGCAAATCCATTTTCGTAAAATAATAATTACAAATCTAATTTCTGGGGATTACTCCCCAGATCTCAACAGCAAACACTAAGTATGGAAGATGGAGAGTTTTGTGAATGGTAGAAGGTTGCTATGAGGTAACCGTCAATGAGAAACTTGAGGTTTCAAATCAGTATGGGCCCAAGGAGATCCCAAAGAACTTAACTGGAGAAATGAAAGTAAGAAGCAGCTGCCAGTCTCAGCCTAGACTCATGGAGAGCTGAGCTCAGAGAACACCACTAAGTGTGGACAAAAATCCAAGAGTGTCCAGCTGAAGGCCCTGCTGAGGTGAGGGGAGAAATTACCACCAAGTAAAATAGCTGTAAACCAAGCCTCTGTTTAAAAGGTAAAGCCTTGAATTCAGTGGGTTGGGCTGTGGCACTGCTTTGTGTCTCCTTCCTGGAAAACTTTCACTAAACATGACATTAGCACATATTACAGTGTTACTGCTATTAATGACTCTACTCTTCTTGAAGGAAAATATTTCTGATTTATGAGTAAGTTAGGGTTTTGTTGTTGTTTTTGTTTTACATGGTTTTGCCTGAAGCACAACAATTACTATATCTCTGAAAAGCCCATAAATGACAGAGGCACAGCGATGTGAGTTCTCTTGAAAAATTTAAGCCTGTCATTCCAAGAAGTGTAGTTGTCTTGGCAGCAAACAAGGATTTAAGTACCTTTGAGACATTTGCTTTTAATTGTAGAGGAATGGCATCAGCAGCTGCAAAAATGTTTAACCTTCAGAATTGCTTGTCTTACTCATTAGCATCTTATTGAAGCACTGATTACAAATACGAGGGCTGAGAGAGAGACCTGTAGGATGGCTGCCTTGGCTGGGGGCCAGACTGTGCCATGGGGTTCAGCTGAGTCTGGCCTCAGGGGACCTCCAAAGAGTTTGTTTCTTTAGGTAGATAAAGCTTTGAGCATGGTAGCATAATGTTGCAGACAGCAGACACCTTTGCCTTTAGCTGAGAGGAGGAAAAGTCAAGAGCCTGATAAAGCTGGGGAGTACCTGTGGAAATGTTGAGGTCTGGAATGGCATCTGGTCATGCCCCTTTTTGGGGCACAATGACTGTGTCACATTGTTTCCCACATCTTCACTTTGGCATGCAGGAGCTGGATGTGTGTGGTGTCTCACGTAAGGTCAGAGCCCACGGGGAGTGGGGAGGAGATGCTTTGGCTTCAGCCAGAGCAGCTCAAGGTCAGTACCCTTTTTCTGTGCCACAAGAGCTCTTGTGACAAAAGGTATATTCCTGGAATTTTTTTTTTTTAAATTTCATTTTCCCAGATTATTTTCTATACTAAGAAAAAAAAAATTGGGTAGCCTGTCTACATTTCTATTTAAATCACCAACAGAAATTAAAACGGATAAAAGCTTTATGACTGTGCAGCCTCTCTAATTATGAATGCTTCAAGCCTTGCTTGTCAGGAAGCTGTGCTGGACTTTGCAAATGCTGCTATGCAGCCTCAACTGCTGCTTTCTCCCCAGGAGCCCCCTCCTCCCAGTCACCACCAGCACGGTGGTGATTTGATGAGCTCTGCCAGGCTGCCTGCATGAAATCACAGGCTGGTTGTAACGAGTGCTCAGCAGGCTGTCCTTGCCCCTTCTGCCCCCTCCAGTTCCCCAGCCACGATTCCTAATTTACTCAGCTGTCCTCTAGTAGTATTATTCAGTGTTGTATTTGTCATCCCCAGATTTCTTGATTCACTGGCTGAAAAGCATCAAACACAACACTGTACCTGCCGGGGTCCAATGCTGTAGAAATGCCTGTATAAAGACTGGAGCTGGGCTTTCCTTCTATGGAAATTCAGTAAGTTATTTACAGGGAATCTCTTCTTACAGAGAACACACAGAGAACTCTGTGTTTCCTTGTCAATCTCTGACTTCTGCCAAGTGCTCAGCTTTCATTCCAGGTCTGTTCACCATCAGCCCTGTCTTCAGTTTATTCCATATAAGTTGAGATGCTGTAATTGGACTTCTCCAAGTCTACACAACCTTGTCTTAAACTACACCAAATATCTTATCCAGGCTTTGATTACTTCTCTGACAGATACAGGCATCTTGTTTGTTTGTTTGTTTGTTATCTTCTTATCTCAGTTGTAGACTTAGGAAACTCCATCATTTCAGTTGCAAAGCTCAAGCAATTAGGTCTCCTGCTTTTCTGGTCTGGCTGGCACTACCTCACTCTGTATAAAGACCAGAAGAACGAGGTGTAAGAAAGAAGGCATCATCACTGGGAGCAGTCAGGAGTACAAGGTAGAGAAACCTGGTCATACACATTCTATGCTGAATCCTATCAAGCTGGGGTGTTGAGCAGAACAAAAAGGTGCTAACACAAGGCCAGCAACCAAAATGATCAACAACATAGACTACCATTTCACACACAAAAGCAAAAACAAAAAAAAAAAAAAAAAAAGGTAAGTAAATTAGAATGAAATACTTTTTCCAGATTCCTTTTCCCTAACAGGACAGGTTGAAGAGTAGCAGAATGCCCCATTCCTGGGAAGTAAGTCTGGTTGGGCAGGGCTTTGAACAACCTGGCCTAGTAAAAAATGTCTCTGCAGGGGGTTTCAGCAGATGATCTTTGAAGGTCTCTTTCAACCCAAACCAGCCTGTGATTCTATAAAAAACTGCTTATTGCCTTTTGCCATTGTCAACCCACACCAATTACATATTCACTGGAAGATGAACTTGCCCTGAGAGGGGTTGCAAATACACATCTGAATCTTCATCAAATGACAACATACACCTAACAGGCTGCTGAACTACAAATATTCTGATTTTTCACCTGCAACGACACCAGAAGTTAGAAAAATATTGAGGATTTATAAATGTCATTTATCCCCTGGAGAAGGGAGCCTGACTTGAATGCATTGAAAGGCACTGCAAATTAGAAATATTTTAATCAAGTATTCCCTTTGGTGAGCACACTTAACAGCAGCAAATATTTATCCACATGGATGAATGCAAGAATCAGTTTTGGCCTCAAGCTGTCAATGCTCCTAGCCAGTCACATATGTCACTGGTGGGTCTTGCTGACATGTCACCTTCCTTGCTGAGAGCATCTGGGTGTCTTCAGCTGCTTGCCAGCCCCTCCATCCCCTCACTGGGTTGCTCCCAGTCACTCTTTAGGCTGTGCCAAGTACATCAGCCACTGGAGAAGGTCCATCTGCCAGCCTTTCACAGGGGAACTATTTGGGACTCGTTTTCTGGAGGTTAGCAGTACTGCCAGGGTCTTGTATGGTTTCAACAGGCTACAGGAGCCTGACAAAAAGGTTAAATCAGACACTTGCCTGGCACAGTTTTAAATTGCCCAACAGGACAGTGTAGGGTACTGCCTGCCAGTGTGGATGCTCATTTAGCTGCCCTTAAATGTTGCTCAGGCAGTAAGGAGTTTTAATAAGTTATGGCAGAGCAAGGAACATGGATATAGTGCTGTGTCATAGAACAGGACAACTTTTTAACCAATTTCAGTCTTTCTGGGCGACACTTCAGCTTCTTTCCTTTGAACCCTTGAATGGGAATCCAATCTACACCAACTGTTAAGTCCTCAGTTTTCTGAGCCCTTCTGACAGAGCCATGAATGCCTTAATTTTCATATAGAGAGCCTGATCCCAAGAGGATCAAATGAAGAAGCTACCTCTTAGGCATGGCATGAATCAGCAGGGGAAACTGGCCTTTATGTGCAGAATCTGAGACCCAAAAAGTGTGACTTCATATGTAGCTTCCATCCTCTTGACAAGTTTCTGTAGTAATATTAGCTGTAGCTGACATAATTTTAAGGTTAAATACTGAAGAATTCTGGAACACGGCAGGTGAAGTTTGTTCAAAACATTAAAAAAGCAACGGGCTATTATAGAAAGGCATTTTGAGAATGATGATCACAATGGTGGCAAAACTGCACCAGGACTAAGTTGTCAGAGCAATTTCAGGGCAAGTTTTGTTCCTGCTTTCCAGTAGAAAAAAAAATTCCTATGTTCTGGCAAGCTTATTCAGGCCCAGAAAACTGGGCACTTAAAATTCCTTGAGAGCTGGGTAGTTATGGATTAAACTACACAGGCACAAAATGTTTCTTCAGCTGGTGCTCCATGCAAAGGGTGGGGATTGTGGATGTCAGTGGAGCTTCCTCCCTTGAGAGTCGCATGAGGCTGCGAAAGGCGATGCCAGAGGTGCCCTCACCAGCCCTTCTCCCCACACCACAGCAGGAGCACAGCCTTGGCCTGCAAAGTAGTAGCTGAAAAATGCCCCCCAACACCAGCTGCATAATTCAGAGGTCTCTCCAATAATGGTATCTCTTTAATGTACTCAGGAAAGATAGGCAGGGCACAGAGTCCCAAATGCCTGGAAACCAAGGAGACCGGGAAAAGCCTTGGCACTGCTGGCCAGAGCAGGTGGCTGTTTACACATGGCAGAGGCCAAATGTGCTCCACGAAGCTTGTTCCCAGTGACCTGGCAGGCAGGGCAGTGGCCCTGCTTCTCAGCCTCTCCCTGGGTTTGCTGCTTTGGGCTTGATATTAATCCAAGTTGTCATAAAATATATGCACACTGACCATCCGTGTTAAAAATGAACTTAATGAGGACCTAACCGCCTCTAGTCTATCCCAGAGAAGTTAATTGAGGGGATTGTGTTTATAATCTGTCTTGAGAGTCCTAATCTTCTCTTCCAACTCTGCCAAGTCACGGATTGATTGATTGATTTTGGTCTCTTGGAGCAAAATAACAACCTCCTGAGATAGACTTTGGCAGTTTCCCAAAAAGAAAGTACACAGCATGGGGAACCAGGAAAAAAAATACAGGCTTCTCTGTGGTGTTTAAATGTGGGTTGCTAAATCCTGCTTCCTCGAAAATGCAAAGAAGTAAATGTCAAGCTTTTAGGTGCACTTCAGGTCCCATGGAAAAGTTGTTGCTGTTGTCAAGGAATTTGTGTTGTTTTGTACAGATGATGGATGGTGAAGTTTTTTCTGAGAATTGGTGTGGGGGATTAAATAAAACAAAACAGAAGGTCAGCCCGTTGGGGCGTGGTGGGTGAGGTCTTGCAGAGGTAACTCCCTAGTCTGGGAACCTCCTCTCCAGAGGAATGGCCTGGCTGCTGGAGCTGTTTTACACGGACCAAGTCAGGGGCTGGCAGAACATGATTCTGGTGAGGAAAGGAAAGGCCAGCCATAGAGAAATACTACTGAAAACAGCAACTGAAAATGAAACGTTACAGGAAAACATGCTGGAGAGCCTGTCAAGAGCTCTAATTCTTCAAGTTTTGCCGAAGTCAGACTAACTGCACCTAAGCTATTTTTGGTCAATATTTTCAGAGGTAATAATTCTAATAATAAGAAAGCTAATATACTTGCTCTGTTAAATATTTTGTCCATTTTGAAACAGCCAATTACTTCCCTGGAAAAATAAAAATTCTAGTTCTTTCCTGTGGACATCCAGGGTACAGTTGCCATAAAGCTGAGCATGTACTTTTTCTGTCCAGGAAAAGTAAGCATTCCTCCCTAGGATCCCAAGGCATACACTTGTTGCACCCAGTGTTTTCGGATCTGGGCAGCATCCACACTGGTATGATAAAACTTACCTTCTGGGTGAATAGACCACATTCATAGACTGCTTCTTTCCCTTTTTGTTTTGTACATAGGTTTTTAAAGGTTTTTATTGTACAAGCCACTGAACCATATATAAATTTTCTTTGAACTTACATTTCTTTCATTATTCACTTCACTCTTTTCAGCTTCTTGGGAATGAGAGGCAGGGCAAAGCAGGAAGCCTGTCAGGGAAGTCCAATATTTGAGGGTGTTATGAGATTACAGCCCCAATCTAATAAGGATAGATTAGTTTTATTTCCAATTTAGCCACAAGCATTTCTGTTTGAGCCAGATATTAAATCAGACTTCTAAAATTGTACCTGTACTCAGAGCAGCTGGTCAGCTGTACTGATCTCTGGGCTTGGTACTTGCTTTTGCATCTTGAAATACCACAGCAAAGACACGGAGAAGCACTTCGAGCCAAATGTGTCTCTGGTGTATTCAGGTAAATCACCAAAATGAGCCTGAAGCAATTTTGATCCAGCCTCCTGCGAACAGATCTATGGCTTCTTAACTTGTGTTTTTCATGCAATTCTGGGGTGGGCTTTTTTTATTCCTTCTTGACAAGCTCTTTACTTCACCATGTGAGTCAGTGCAATTTTATAGGGAGAAAGCATGACCAGTAATGGCCACAGCTGCCATAGTTTGCATGATGTTTGGTGCTGCAGCTGCCAGGCAGCTGAGCAGAGGACAGGGGAGGAAAGGTTTTTCTGGAGAGTCTGATTCACACAAGTCAACTTTGTTCAGTTGATGAGTGATTTTTTTTCTTATTTGCAATTAAAATGTCAAATAGACCATTTGATTTGTGCTCAGTCACAGTGCAATTCTCCAGCTTACTGACTTTCATAAGTTTTGCAAGATGCTGCCTTTTTTTAAAAATCCAATTACAGTAACAGACTGAAATCCGTTAACTGAAATCATTGATTTTCCAAGGGGCAGAAGATGACTTCAGCCTTTTGGGAAAGAAGCCTTGGGTAACATGAGTGGCTTTTCTCATCTACAGAGTCATGCTCTTTGTGGGACACAGTCTGGAAGCACCCAGGAGCCACCCATCAACTTGGGCAGTTAAACCCACTAAACCACTACATATTCATTTTGAAAATGGAGGCAATCATGCAAAATAGAAGTTAACTGCTCTGCTAGAGGTCTCAAATGATTTCATTGCTTTTAGCAGCATTGCTAAGCTTAATCAGCTGTGGAGAATTAAAGCATAACCTCATTTCAGGCAGAAGAAGAGCGGTGTTCAGTGGAGTGGTGCCTGTGTGTCAGTGGGTCACAAGTGGGCTCTTGGGAACGGTTAGGTAACACATCAGTGACTGGGATGGAAATGTTGCCTTTTTCCCAACCTGGAAATGAAACTCGAGATAATTTTAGTAAGGAGGCAATATAAAAGGGGTATTTTTATTTAAAGGCCTCTAGAGGCAGTTGTGGAAAGATGCCCACAAAAACCCAATACACACCCCCCCAGGGGTTAGTACATTTTATAGGGTTTAGGAAATTACCATAATTGATAAAAGGCACCAATTAGGAGGACAAGTGCTGATGCAATTCCCCCGCCCCCCTGAGATCAAGCCCCTTCTCTGGAGCCCCCCTTCAGCACTAGGTGTACCTTGTCCATGAGAATATCTCTGGAAGAGTTGTTCTCAGCCTTGGTTCCCAGAAAGAACCAAGAAAGCATGGAGCTTTGTACCTCCTGGGGCACTGAGCTCTGGAATCGATTTTGTCTTTATGCCTAGGGAAAAGCTATGGAAAAGTATTGGGAAAACTAGTCGCTAATACAATAGACTACAGAACTAAAAACATATGTGTGAAGAATACAGAGAACATAGAAAAGAAAAGAAAGGCAAAACCTAAATGGGATCAGTAATAGTATAGGACAAGGGGTCAGATTGGGAGATGACTACTAACCTACTCTTTGTTCACAACCAAAACTCCAGTTCAGGCAGCAGTCAGGAATGATTTTCATTACTTTGTTGTCCTTTATCTGTTTTATGCAAAAAACATGTGAACAGTGACTTTTTAAATCCCCATTAGCTGAGTTCCACTGAAAGAAGCAGCATCAGTGCAGGCCCTAGCTAGTATTGTTTTGGGAGGTGACAGATTCAGCTCAAAACCGAACATGTTTTTAGCTCTGTAAACCTGGTCTTTTATTGTTGTAAATTATTTGATTTCTTTTTTTAATAAAGACAGGTGCACTGCCCTCAAATTGTCACTGCTACTGTGTCTGAAGTTAACTTTCACACCTTTAATCTTTTCTATTTGATGTGTTTTTTCAGTGGTGAACTCTAACCTGCATGCTGTGTGGTGCCCTTGCCAGGTGGCTGTGTGCCTTCAAGAAGGGATTTGCATACAATAGTTTGGATGAATTTAAATTAGTTTGGGAACACAATCCATTGGAGATAGTCTGCATGGTAAAATGAGCTGTATAGCCCATCTAAGTTTATACCACTTCAGAAGTGAACTTAAACTTTTCAGTTCTGACCAAGTGGTCTGTTGTGTGTCTTTTTAACTCCCTCTGTCATGCCCCACAAACTGTGTCTGAGAAAAGTTTCACAAGCAGACTCCTCTTGCTGGAATAATTCGCAAAAGCTGCTCCAAGTCTCTGAAGCTGCTGCCAAAGTGACATGGTCCTTCTGAGAGGCTTCAGTGGAATCTTAACCTTGTAGTCTCACACAAGCAGGTGTTTCCCAGCACTGGTAGTAGGTTATCCTTTCCAAACAAATGCCTTTTTCAAAGCTATGGGTGCTTTCTATTACACAGTCTTAATCTACTTTGAAACGTTTTCTTACAATACGTGGAAGATGAGATGTATGAGAGAAAAGCCTTTAGCTGATGTTGAAAATGGTGAAAACAGTGGGGAAGCACAGCTTGTGCTGTATCTAGAAAAGACAAAGTACCAAAGAAAGCAGGGCTGGTCTCATGTGCGACTTCCTTTTCATTTTAAAAATTATGACTCTGTAGAGTCTTTAATTTTAATGGAAATATCTGGCTGGCTTTCACACGGTGGCATTTCATTAGTGTGTAATTGTTGGGTCAATGTGCCTGCCACTTGTTTTGTTTTGCTCATTTTGCACTTTTTATACTCTGCTTTTTCAGCAATTTGCACTGTGCACAACGAAATGCTTAACAGCTTACCCCAATAGAACATCACTGGTCAGAAATGGCATTAAATGGGAGCAGAGGACCACAGGACCTGTGGCTGGAATGGCAGAGAAGGTGTGGGAGGTCATTCTCCTCCATTTATTCCCAAACATGTTCTCTTTCTCTGAAACATGACCTGTAATTTAGGCCTTCTAATTAGTTGAAGCAAGGAGGCACCTAGGGCTGAGCTGTTCTTGGTTTTTTCCCATACTCTGACCTGTTAGTGAGGTAATAAGGAACAAAAAATCACGCAGAGCATTAACCATCTTTCAGATGAAGAAACTGCTGGTGAGAGGGAAGTGTGTTTGCCTCGCCATGCCGCCTTCAGACCCTGGCTGGAATTTGGTCTGGATTGTGTCATACACAGGGTGTAGGTGTGTACATGCAGCTGTGAGGGAGGAGGCAGAGGAAGAAACTCTCTTCCCTATTGTCCCCCACATGCAGAAGAGTCAGTGCTGTGAGAAGGAGAGGCACAGAGCTAGGGGTGGGAAGGGGTGACAGAGGAAGCAGGGGGTCACTGAAAAAGCCAAGTGGGTGTCCCACTGCCAATTCAGTGCCCTGTCCCCTGCAAAGCTACACCCCCCAGCCCACGCCACCCACTCATCCAACCCTCATGAGGTGCTGTGATCAAAAGGGCCCACTGGCTGTGGAGTCGTTAGTGAAGGTTACAAAGAAGTTCAAAACCAAAACACAGTGATGAAGTAGAGTTTCTGTGCCAAGTGCCAAGCAAAATGGAAAGGTTAGTTTAGTCTTTAATGAAATTCCTGCTTCAAAGTCTCTCTCACTTTTCCACTAGGGACTTGTGCTTTCTTTAAGCAATGTTTAGAGGACACCAGTCTGCAAGGGTAATCATTCTCGCCTCTGGCAGGAATGGCTCGTGCACTAGCATTTCTAAAAAGGCTGTCTTTGTGAATAACTGAATTTGTCTCTGGAGTTCAAGATTTCTTTTTCTGTGGGACTGACTGTAGCTGTGCTTCCTCCTTAGGTACAGATTACTGTGACAGGCAGAAGAAATGTATTGCATTGGAGGGTTTTGTGAGCATGACACATAATAGGGTGATTGCCATGGAGTCATTTGTAGCATTTAAAATACTTCCTCCACTGGTGAACAGATCTGCAGAAAATAATTAAAGGATCTCCCACTGCCACCCTCTACTCCCACAGGAATGAAAAAAAATTAATGCTGCATGAGATGTCCCTGTGCAGTGAGCACAGCCCCTAGCTGCAGTGCACTGTCAGGGACCCATCCTCAAGGATATTCAGAGCCCATCTGTTCCTGACACCACCTGGGACTCAGGAGACTGTCAGCTGGGTAAAATGCTTGTCCAACCTAAAAGAAAACACTGTGGTTCACACACATCCACTGACAAGGTGTGTCACTTGCTTGGGCACAGCTTCTTTTCCTCTGAAACCTCCCAGCCTTGCAGTGATTTCTGGGTGATTCTGGAATGGCAGGAAAAACCTGCACGTCCCAACTCTGAGACAATCATCCCTGTAGCTTCTCCACCAAGGAAAAGCCAAAGACAGGTGTTTCCTCCCTCCAGCTACCAACAAAGCCCACCTTCCCTGGCTATGTTTCAGTACCTTCTCGCATCCTCACCATCCGTAACCTGCTGTGTAGCATCCAACCGTGGCATCTGCAAAGCGGCCTGTAAGTAGCTTTCAAGGAAAGGGGTAGTGGGGGAAGAAACTCTCATAATAATTTGCTGTGAGCAGGACCCCAGGTCTGGCTCCAGGGAAGAGATGTCTTCCTGCCAGGAGGTGAGATAAGTGGTGTGTCTCAGGATGGGTTTTGCCGTAATTTGCAGAGGTGGGACTATGCTGTTCACGCACATGAATATTGGCAGTAGGGTGACTCTTTCAAGACCTGGGCTTTAGGTAGGAATTGGGGCAAAACACAGCTCGGAACAGAACAAAATTCCATCATGCTAGGAGGTTTCTTTCTTGTCTGTCTTTATTCACCAAGCACAGCAACAGAGCTGGGTGGCTGCATTTAGCCAATACAATTAAACATGGCAGCAGAGTATTTTTAGGAGGGGAACAAATTCTTTAGGGCAAGATAAGATGATCTAGTAACTCAAACAAGCTGCTCTGGGATTTCTTTGTCTCTTGAATATGCCACACAGCACTTGGGCTGTCTTGTCAATTTGTGATGTGTGTTTCAGATCAATAAAAAAGCTCATTTAAGACAAGAGAGACATATGAGACATTCTCTTATGGTACAAAGCTTACATGACCTGATCAGCAGGAGAAGCTAAGGTAACTGCAATCATAAATGAAAATCTAAATTTTAAACTGAAGTCAGATTTTCTTGGACTCTAGTATCTGCAGGTAATCTCTGTGTTCTTTGTGGTCTTTGCTCTGAAGGGGAAACCAGAACATACCTCTTTAGTATTTTTACTCTCTTCTGTGGCTGTCAATTACAATGAGTTGAATATTCTATTCATCCTCAGCTTCAGGACTTCTTGATCCTCTGGGAGAGATCATTCTCTGTCAGATTTCTGAATGACAGCCAGAGATTTCATCCCCAGGGAGAATTCCTTTAGCAGTAACCTGGGCATCCAGTGCATTTTCTGCAAGTGCTCTTAGTGCATTTCCTCAGGTAGAAGAGCAATGCAAACAAAAAAAGGACTGTGCAGTAGCATTTATCCTCCAAGATGTGTTGAGCCCTGACATAGCCTGGCCAGACTACTAGCTCCAGCTGGAGCCTATTTAAATGTGACACTGAAAGTTTGCATATGCACAAATTAGGGAAGTGGTATAGATGTTGTTAACACCTGTCAGGTCACAAAAGATGACCAGAGAGTCTTTCTTTTTCACCTTTTTCTTTGTACCTTGCATGCTGGAGGTATGGGGAGCTCCCTGGTTAGCAAAAGTTGGCAGACAGAAACAGACATGTCAGGACTCAGCTCAGTCAAGGACTCTCTCTTGAGGGAGGGCACTGCTGGTAGAGAGAGGCGCCTATTTAAGAGACTGTGACATTTGTTTTCTCTTGCCTGAGGTAATAGGCTCAGTCCCAAAGTCCAAATGGTGAGTTGTCCTTGGGCCCCTGAGGATGGAGCTATCAGGAGCAACAAGCATCCTGCCCATCTGTACTGCCAAGCATCCACACCATGAAGAGCCAGCACATAACACATAGCCACACTGTACAGGAGGTGTCCTGCCCTGCTCTTTTTGGCTTGGGGGAAAGAAGCGTGATAAGCAAGAACTCAAACCTGTTTCTTTCTGAAAAGCTGCCAACAGCAGCAAATTTGCATGACTTGCCTGCAATTGCCTGCTTTGCAGGCAAGTGTGTGCCTAGCTCATGGAAATGCAGTGTGCTTCCAGGACAGCTCAGAAGGATGTACAGGTGACCTGCAATAAAGACAGATGACAGGACTGCCAGGAACTATGCTCCTCCACCTGAGGGTGAAGGTCTCACTGAAGGACAGTACAGGGTTTAACCATCCCAAGGGACATTGTCACATGTAATATTGGAATCAACAAACTGCGGAAAACAATTTGTGTTCTCCTTAGGAAGAAAAAGGAGGAAAAAAATTGAATGTAGAACTCTTATTCAGTCTGTTTTAATTTCTGGAGATTGTTTTCTACATTCTGCTGTGTTTTTTTAAAAGATACTCAGTGTAGAGAGTTTAGAAATAGTATATGTGAGATTAGCACATGAAGGAAATGAAGGAAGAAAGAAAATAAGCTCTTTTGTGTGCTATCTACTATATAGTACACAGAACATACAGAATCATCAATGTTGGAAAAGACCTTCGAGACCAATTCCAACAGCTAACCTGGCACCATAATCACCCCTAAACCATATCCTCAAAAATTATATATTCAGACTTAGGAACCTGGCATGTTTTTGAGAGTGTGTAAGCCAGTAAACTGCTTACTCTGAGTTAATATGAAAACACAAAGGAAAAATAATTTGTTTTCAACATGGGCTAAAATGTAGGTAATGTTTTTCTCTTAAAGGTTTCACAAAATGTACTTATTTTATCACTCTGGCAGGAAACTGAGGCTTTCAGTTTAATGAAGTGTTTCTTTGAAGTCATGCTGAGTGACTGTGCTGCACATCTGCCAGTCTGCACGAGGCAGGCCACTTTGACTTCCTTTTCTGAGGGAGCACCAAGAGAGCTGCATATTCACCAGAACTTCATCAAGTGAAGATGAAAGCAAGGTGGTTCTCTCTGTTTTGTTTGCTCTCCGTGCCCAGTGTCACAGGTAAGAGTGTCAGGGGGACACCTCGACTCAGTTTATGATGGAGGGTGATGAGGGGCAGGCTGGGAGTGGCTATTGGTGATGATTTTCTATTTCCTGACAACTTTCTAATAACCCTAGTTATAATGTGCATGTAGTAAGGAGTAAATGGCTTGTGCTGACTAGCAGATTACTTAATTCAATATGCCTCACCTGCCAGAATAATCACTGGGATAAGCTCACTTGAAGTTAGGGCAATGTGTTCTCCTCTCACATGGGCCAAAAGGAAAACTGCTTTCAATGGAAAAATAAAAAATACCTCTCTCTCTCTGTCTTACATACCTGTGTATGCAGAGAGAGGAAGAACTGAAACACTCAAGGCAAGAGTAAATTGTACAGTTGGAACCCCTTAAACAGATTCTTCTCTCCTCTTCTCCACCTAGACCCATGAGTTAACATCTTGAGAAACTAGTTTGTTCATTCAAGTAAAACACACAGAAAAGCTGACTAGAGGAGGGTGCAGCTTTGTCAGAGGAATTTAAATCACAAGCAATCTGAGGGAAACCAAGTATGATGTTCACAAACACCCACCCCTTCAAAATTCTGACCATGATAAACACAGGAATACTTATTACCAGCTAGGAAGAACAATTTTGTAGAATACACAGTTTTCCAGTTAGGAAGGGAAAAAATTCATGTATTTGACTAGCATGGAAGGATGCATCTCACAATCTGGCATATTCTTTTTTTCTACATCATTAAGGCAAACTGGTTCTTAAAAGTAATTCATATGTGTATTCATAGAAAGTCTCAAGTGCAAAGAAAGGAATAGAAGCCTCAAAACATGCACACGTAAGAATGAAATAGCAATTACAGAGAAATATGAATTAGGGTTTTTTTTTCCCTGAGGATGAAATCCTCACCGAAGTTACTCAAAGGTGAAAGTGGAGGCCTCTATGCCCTTTGTGGAGATCAGACACCTAAATATCTGGGAGTTACTCTAAGAAATTTCAGTTGGAGCACAGGTATGCACTAATGGGCACTATTTGATTTTGAAAAATAATGTTGACATGAAATGAGATTATTTATATTGAGATGCTAGCAAAAAGTTAATAATACTTTTGCACAAAATATTTTCAGTTGAAATAATCTAATGTGCTAGGCTACTAAGAAATAATGCAAATTAAAATGTTTTTTCTACATATATAACTTTTTTAACGTAATATAAATTACTCAAGTGACTCTTCATAGGCATTCTTTATATGATCCTTAGACCTAAGGCAGCATCAGCATGAATATGAGAGAAAAAATGCTGTGTGTCCTTTGCTTGATAGTCTGGTTGCAAGATTCTTAATTGCTTTTTCCTTAACTTTTACTGATGCAAAACTTGTGGTGAAATCAGAGAGCATTTCCTATAATTAGCTCCTTGGACTAACAAAATAGTTTTAGTAATTTTTCTCACAGCACAAGTCTGTGAGACTTGTCATTCTAGCTTATTTTTATTTACCCTTTTATATCACAACATCTTTTAGAATAAAAGATGAGCAGAGCACGTGCAGCAATAAAACAGCAGAGATTAATGTTGGCCATGGCCATTCAGTAGCTTTGTTCTCCACACATCTAATCCCCAAGTGTCCATGTCACCCTTCAGTGAACAGGTACCAAATCGGAGCCAGCTCTGTGGGCATGTGTCACTCTGCCTTTGTGCCTTTTCCCTGTCAAGCCAGAGCTGAGGGTGCACAGGGTCCCTGCCTGGCTCCTTCCTGGCTGAGCCGGGGGAGTGTGGGGCACACTGCAGTACAACTGAGGATGCCTGAGCCCTGGCAGGGCACCCCCTGGCTCAGGTGACCCAGAGCCACATACCACACAGCAAAGCAAATGTCAAAGCAAAGGAGTTGGTACCCGGCTCTTTAAAGTAAAGAAGGTGAGCTGTGGGCACTTGTCCCTGGCAGGACTGCAGGGCAAATTCCCAAAGCAAATATACAGGAATGTTATGATACACAGAAAGTATAAAATGGAATGCAAATGGGGGGCAACAAGTCTGTACCTAAGGACAACTGCACAACTAATTTTTTTCTGTGGACCTGCATGTCCTTTTGGAAAAAGGACATTTTTGTGTACAGCTCTATGGGAGTGATTGATTACTCATCTCACTGCAACAACTCCCTCCATAAATTCTTCATCTCCTTGAGTTTGTCAGTGCTCTGCATTCAGGGGTTTGTCTTGACCTGCAAGACTCTTACTCACGGGAGGGAGAAAAGGATATAAATCAATTCTACTACAACAGCAGCTAAACCAAGTTGTACAGGCTCCTGATGAAAGCCCCTTCATTTCATCAATCCATTACTCCTTTATATGGCACACTAAGGACTGCCACCTGCTTTATGAAATTAATTGAGGAAGAAACCACACACACCAGAGCAGCTCACTCTGACACTGAGACAGCCACTCATCTAGGACATGCAGAAGCTGTTTAATAACACAGAGAATGGCTTTCTCTGCTGAAGCTACAAAGGCAAAGGGCATGGGAATGGTGTAGGGAATTAGCCAGCTGGGATGGTTCACTTGTTCTTGTGAAAAGAACTGGGGAATAACTGCACCCAGCTTCTGCTTTATTTATATTACTTGAAAGATTTTCATTTTCACAGAGGCCCTCAGTACTCTCATTTTTCTCCCACAAGTGTGACAGGACCTTCCTGGCCTCTTCCAGACACACATGCGTTTGCTCTCCCAGTTTTCTCTCTGCAGTCTGTACTGGTGGAGATTTGCAGTAAAGCTTCTTCCTGGGAAGCCTGTGGTTACAGTTGTGGGGTCTTCATAGTTGTCTTTGGCTAAGTTACCAAATCATGTTAAAGATAGATTAGGAAAAGCTTTGTTTAAACATTACTTGCACTGCAAATGATCTTGTTTGTCTTTAAGGCCAGACTGCAGATGTCATTACCCAGACAGAAGTGGTCCATGCTCTGTCAGGTACCGACGTGATCCTGGTGTGCATTCTCCCAAAATTGCACACCACCCACATCATACAGACACAGTGGTCCAAGACTGATGACAGCCCATCTACCAAAATAGCTGTATATCATCCCACCTATGGCACCCATTACTTCAAGTTTTCCGAGGCTCCTTACAACTTTTCAGTGTCCTTCAGCACAAAGAGCTGCTGCGGTGAGGATGACACAGGGTCCTCGTGCTCCACCAGTCCAAATGCCACGTCTGAATGCAATTGGTGGGCTCTGCATCTGGAAGAGGTTACCATGTCCCTTAGTGGGCAGTACGAATGCACTTTTGTTACTTACCCATACGGGACAAAGGCTGCAAAAATTCAACTTACTGTCAAAGCAGAAAGTAAGTGATTGTTAATGAGGTTTTGCTGATTCCTAATGGGGTGGAGGAAAATATCAGGATAGATGAACACTTCTTGGTTGGTGATGTGACTTTTTTGGGATTTACAGTGGTGCCACTGAATGTTGCTTATACAGTTTTCTATTTACTAGGCACTCCTTAGGTGTTTTATCCAACTCATTATTAGGAAACCTTATTTGTTTGGTGGAATAAAAAGTTAGTTAGTAAAGTAAAAAAGGTGGTAAGGTGGGAAGTTTCTGCACTTTCATTTTAGAGAAACATTGTGGAGGATACAGAGGTACTAAGGATGTTGGATCTTCATGTTGTGCTGCTGCTGTGGGCATGCAGCACTGGGCATCAGAAAGAGAAATCACCCTTGTCTGATTGAGGCTGAGGGCTGGCATCTGCAGGGCATGCTGAGTGCTAGCTCCATGGAAGGATGTGTGTCCCAACCACCAAAAACACACTGGAGAAAAGAGGGGAATTGTTTAGGAGAATCACAGGAATGCAGATTTAGCTGCTTCTGTCAGGCAAAAGGAAGCTGGAAAGCAGCATGACTGCTCTTGGTAAGTAAGCCTCAGGGGAGAGTATGGACTCTGGGGAGGATATTTAAATTATCCTGGTAAAGAAACAAATTTATTTAAATCAGAGGAGAATGGATTTGACAACAAATTAAACAACAGTGGCAACTGTCAGTGTAGCAACTTTGGGAACAGCTATTTAGTGTCAGCTGTGAGGGCAAAAGCCCAAACTGCTGTGAAGATGGAACTTGGCAGGGGTGTTGAGCAATCTTCTTGTTGTGCATATGGTGAAATGGATTTGATGACCCCAGAAACCTCTTTCTGACCCAGGTTTCTGCTAACTCAAGAAGGATTAAAGTAAACACAATAAACCAGGCACTCTTTCAGTTCAGAGCTGCAAAGCCAACATGCTCACTCTGCTCATGCCCAAGGTTGTAGACACAGCAGACATTCAAGAGTTAGGAGCACAGTCGGTGCAGGTTAATTTAGGGGTATTTTGGTATGCTCCCACTGCCCTTTCACCTACATCAAGGCCAGAGTGGTAGTCCCCACGCTGGACCATGGTGCTCCTGCAGCAAGAGGAGGTCCTGTGCAAGACTCGTACTCAGGGATGTTTAACACTCACGACCCCTGCATGGCAGTGGCTCCAAGCATTTTGGTGCTGTTATCCTGAAGACACGTCTGGGGCAAGCCTGCAGCACCTGCCTGTCCTGATGAACTTGCAGAGACAAAGTGAGAGCCAGCACCTCTGCCCAACTCACAGAGGATGGGTGTGTTTAAACAGTACACGCTGAATAATTGTGCCAAAGCTGAAGCTGCCACTCCACCCACTCTATGTGTTGTGGTAGGCTACCTTTTTGGAATTTCCCAGTGCTCCACAGGGCAGATGGGATCAAATGGAGTGCACTGAGGTACAAACTGTGCTGGTAATCCTGTGAAACCCTCCCACACTTCTGTTCTTCATGCAAAGTTTCTCTGGTTCTTCCTTAGTACAGTAACTGTGCTAATCAGGCACTGCTTCTTTTCTCTTGCCCTTGGTTGATACAGACAGGTTCAATGTTGTTATATCTGTCTACAGTGTGGGCAGCTCTCGTTCATATCAGCATCATTGTGGCTTTTTTCAGTAACTACAAGATGTAGCAAGCTGTGTTACTGATGACTGCTTGCTAGAGAGAACTAAAAAATTGAGTTTGCTACCTTTTGCAGGTTTGTGTTTTAAGGTAACCAGATCTTTTGTGATGAACCACTTTGACTCAAAAGAAGGCAAAAAAAAACTTAATCCAGCCTATGAGCAGGATGGATAAAGGTGACAGTCTATGATGCAGTACAGTTTTCATTTAAATCAAAGTGAAGTTAATCCAGATGCACTCATTTTGTAAAAAGCTCATAGAGCAGCAGGCCTTCCTAGGACAAACAGACAAGCAGACACAGAGAACTTGAGCTCATAGGCTGTTAAAGGAAATGGGAGTCAGAGATGGGAGGGGGAAGCAAGCAGCTGGGACATGTGACTGTGAGAGTAGGCAGAAGCTGTTTCCAGACTAAACTCCTGGGGTGACTACTTATCTCCACACCTGTTGTATTCTGCACAGCATTTTTGCACGGTGGTTTGTCCCAGCAAAATCTTCTGTACAGTTTTACTCCTGGAGAAACTATAAATTTACTTGCTTTGTCCCTTCATTTTCCTCTCTGCAGTGTCCAGCCCTGTTAGGGCTTTCTGTACCCTGTGTCCTGCTGCAAGAGGTGGCTCCTCAGGTTCTTCACTCTCAAGAATAGTAGAGGGAAGCTGCTTCTGCTGCTGGCTCTCCCAGGCACAGCTCAGGGCACTGCCTTTCTTTCTTTACATCTCTGTGGCACAGGCTGTGTGCTGGCACCATTGCTCTGTGCTTGGGTGCCAGGTACCAAGGAAGATACAAACACCAAAAAGTCTCCACTGACAAATAACATGGCAGTCAGGGACAGCTGGATATTTTTACTCCCCTCAAGATAAGAAATAAATGAAATACATATCTGTTCTATCTCAACATGCAAGGCAGAGCTACCAGGGGAGTAGAGCTGAGGAGGTTCCTTGTGGTGAGTGCTGGTGCCTTGCCTCCAAGGAAGAGGGAAGGCAAGTCTGAGGGCAGGGAGGATGGCAGGATGTGCCACCCCCCTGCCTTCCCCGTGGCCAGGGGTTAGAGAGATCAGTGCTGACCATGGCACTCTCCAGGCTGTCATCTCCCACCCATCACCACTGCTCTTCCTGCTTAAATACACACATGCACACTCACAGACCAAACAACTGGACCACAGCAGTGCACTGTTCACTGCACCACTCTGCCCAGCCTCCACGGCTGGAAGGAGTCTTGGATTGAGAATGGGAAGGGTAGGAGATAGAGAAATGGCTTTTTGAAATGGATGAGAAAGGAAAGGATGACAAGTTTTGTGGTAGTGGGCAGGTTGGAGAATAACAAAAGGAGCACTTACACTGAAAAACAGGGTTAATCTTAACCTAACTGACATGCTGAATAGCTTGCTTAGTGAAAAGAAGGTCTGCAGATAACTTCAGAGAAAGGAAATAGAGATGCACAAAATTGATGTGAAGGTTTATTGCCACAGGAAGAAAAAAATTGTAAGATAAAAATTGAAGCTTCAAATTATTCTCAGCTCCAAAAGGAGACATCGTGATCTTGCAGTTAAGAAAAGCTTTTTAAAGAATTGCCAAAAAGTTCAGGTAATGCTGTGAATTGAGTCATGAAACTGCAACTAGAATCAGATGCAGGGTTTTCACTTAGAAAATGTGTCTAGGGGTAATGGTTGAAAATTACAGTTCTCTTCTAAACCAAAAAGTGCCTGTTCCTTGAATAGAAGACTAGACAGCATTGGTTTTCAAAGCACAATGAACATCATGTTTCTGATTTTCCTTCTTGGGTTTTGTTATTGTTTTTGTTTTTGTTGTTGTTCCAATGATAAAAGGAAAGGCACTACCTGAAAAAAGTGTGGTTAAAGCAGACTTTAGAAATTCCATGCCTTGAGAACACGACCCCAGAAAATTTGTCCACTTATCCTTTGAAATGGCTAGTGGTAAGTATTTTTCATCTCAGATATAAAGTTCAGAAAGAACTACAGGGTATTTTTGCAGATTGAAATGAAAATGTTCTACTCTGCTGTAGAATGCTCTCTCTGTCCTTCTTGCAGAATCTGCTAAAAAACTTATCAGTCATATTGGACTATGATAATAAAGGGGGAAAGTATAACCATTGCAAAATACACACTGCAAACAATAGCTGTTAAAGAAACAAAGAGGAAAAAATCCATCTTAATTGCTTTGAATTTTTCAGGAGTACATACAGAGCAGGTCAATGGAAAGTGGCTAATATAACAAAACTAAAATATTTCTTGTGTTGGACTTCCAGCGAGTTTTTCTGTAGTCAAGCTTTAGAATCTGAAAAATCCATGGTTACTGTGTCGGATAGTGAGATATCAGGCTGCTCTGACACAGAAAAGAAAGGTACTGGCTAACGTTTTTGGTTTGGTGATCCTCTGAGTCACAGATGCCACTGAAGACATGCAAACCCAGTTATCAAGCTAACCACATGAGAAAAACTATTTTAAAGCAATTTTCTGTTCGATATGAAGCTTGCTACATTTTTGTACTTTATCTCACTTTCTGGATAAATATTTATAGCCATGTTTTAATGTAACCTTTTAGCATTCATTTCAGTGTGTAGAGATAAGTATCAGTTAGCAGTGTCCTTGAGCTGTGCCTGATCATTTATATATGTTGTCACTGAGAAGCTGTCACTGTAACTGTTGAGCATTTCCTTAAAGGTGATTTTCAAATAGTTTAGGGGGTTTAACCTTCTGTCCTGGTTCATTATTTATTTTGATCTCCATTAAGCAGATCATTCTTAATATTAAAATTTTGAATCTTTTTGTAGGGAACACCCTTACCTTTAGTACATCAGTTTTGCCAGTTCACTTTACAAAATAGCAGAGGAAAGGGAAAAAAAATCCCAAAGGTCAGCACAATGATATATGTGGGTCACCATGAATCATACAGAGTAAAGCTTGCAAATATGTACTGAGGCACAGATGTCCAGGACATGCTGGCTGTGTTTATAGCCAGGGGTGGCTGCCACACAGACAATATGAGAGACAAAATTTAGTTATTTTTAGCAGGTTTTTCTACTTAACATTCTAAAAGAGCAAAGTTTTCCTTGAAATTTCAGTCGTACTTAATATGTATGGGATGTTCAGCATAACTTAAAGACTGGTGCAGTGAGAAAGCACCTCTGTTGCTCTCTCTGCAGGCTACAGAGATCAGGACTCACAAGAAACAGCTATTTATTCCATATTTTATTGTCAAGATGATGAGTGCTCTTGATACTGAAGTTCTGAGAGAGAATATACTTGGAAAAAAAACCCCAGATGTTGCAAAGTCCAGTTACTGCTACACAATGGGCAAAGGAAGCTTTTCATAGTGGGAATAGAGCTGGCTTACAAAAATATTTTTCTGTATATATGTCCAGACTTCATAGTTTTGTGGGATTTCGTGTACACAGGGTGAAAATGGGAGGAAAGAGGAACTTGTGACCAAGGAGCCCTCCTGTCCTGCTGTGTACAGGAACAGCAGCATGCTGTATGGCCAAAGAGTCCTCCTGGGTTTGAACAACACCCTAAAGGTTTTCCCCACCAAAATCACTGATGATGGCAGAGTCTTTTCCTGCCACATACTGTACCACCCAGAGAGAGTCCAGAAGAGCAGCACCACTGTGAGAGTATTTGGTAAGGTGTTCATGCCAACTGCCTGCTGCCTTGCACTTGGAAAAGTGACACTCTTGTTTGGTTCTGGAACCAAATACTTTTGACAGATACTGGGTTTTTAAAATATAAATATATTTACCTTGTCATTTTTTCAGCTGCAATGATGTAAAATGTTAGTAAATAACCCTGGAGTTTTTAGAAGAATTTGAGTCCATTCCTTCAATTTCTGGTAGGAAAAAATAGTAGATTCATTGCACATACATCAATCTCACTGTAATGAACATGGCAAGAATCTTACCTTGATGTGTAGGCTTATGTTGGGATTTTGTGAGTTACAGGGAAGCACACCAGTCATCAAGATCTCTGTGTCCCAATCCCTATGCTGTCTGTGGTTAGGAAATCATGGCCAAAGTTTATTAAGCAGTTTTGGACTATGGTTGTAGCAAAATCGCATCCTCAAAGTCATGTGACATTCAACTGCTGCCAAAGGCTCTGGCTCTGGGAATGAGGGTCCTGGTGGGGGTCTCAAATTGGTCAGAAGTCACAGACCCTATGTACTGCAAACATGTGGGCTGTCATTTCATTTTGTAAGCCTTCCCCATCTTTAGTAACTTGCCTTGTTCCCTTTCAAGTGGCTTAGGAACTGCTCTACTATCACTAAGGTACAACTGAATCAGAAAATTGCTGCCCACTTGAAAACCAGGTTTTATTTTCTCTTTAGAAATCAGTTGGTCTGGAAAACATATTTCCAAAGCTCTGAAAGTAAATGAAAGTTAAACACTGGGCCTGTCAACAGTCCCTTGAATGTAGCTGATTGTCCAAGGAAGCCCACAGCTTGAGATGACATGGCCATTCAAGGCTGATGCTCTGAATTCAAAGAAAGGTTCAAGAGGGAGCAGCTGAAAAAAAGCAAATGTGTCTGGGGGCTGTTGGTCACTGATGTAAAAGAAATAAAAATAGAAGTTAATGATCTGAAACCTCCACTTGCATTTGCATGATTCAGACATTTCTTAAAATCAACATTTCTAAAGTAGCAACAGTGTTACCCGGGTAATGTTCAAGCATACAAATATACTTGAACTCTCTTCCATCACTGCTGATGCTCTTGCCTAGATTTATGTGTCTCTTACTAAGAGATTACTTTATTTGGCTTTTCCTCTGAGTTACTGTGAGATGTGTGCTTAGCTGTGCATGTACCCATATCAAAATATCAGTACAGCAGGTTAGAGAGGCAAACTAGAGAAAGCAGGTGTGGCCCTGGGTGGTGAACTGTCTGCATTTTCCAGTAAGTGCTGGCTGGCTTCGGATCATGGTGCTGTGCCACCAGCCTCTCTTGCAGGGGTCCCAAGGGCAGAGCTGGGTGCAGGGGCTCCCTGAGAGCCCTGAGGTTTGCAATGGGTGCTGAGGAAAGTCTCACAGACCTCAGATAAGCAAAGTCCACCACTCGGTGGAAGTGTGCTTTTGTGCTCCTAGCCCTTTCATGTCTGAATTTTGCAGGTGAAAAAACTGTTTTGCATCCCGTCTCACTATTTTCTGTCACCATTTGCTGAAGTTATGCCACTTGTCGCACCATCCCAGCCTTTCTCCATTTACTCTCTTGTGCTGCAGCAGGAGGAGAGACCAAGAACAGAGGGCTTAGAGCCCACCCTGAGCCAGCTAACATCCCTATGCAGCACTGGCAGAGACACTGCCCAGGATAATCCAGAACTCTCTAGATGACCTCTGGGGACAGAGCCCTTTCAGATGGCAGCACCTCTCTTGTTCCTTGTGCTGACCAGACAGCAAAGAAATGAATATTTGTGTTCTGGCAGTTAGATCCAGTCTCAAATGGATGGGACAGAACCTGATGATAGTATATGTACAAAAAGTCAACAGCAACTTATGTTGGTTGTATCTGTCATCCTGGCCATTAGCAAGGACACAGCTGGCCAGGATGGCCAGTTTAAACCTGGGGAGGTTTTCCCATCTTGGCAAGCCAGCATCTCCCTGGGCACCCAAACACTCATGCAATTGAACCCCTCAGGCTGGGTGGCTTGAAAGTAGGGCAGGGAGGGCAGGCAGCTCTTGCAGTACAGGGCTGTAAAGGACAGGAGGAGGAGAGGGTGCCTGTGGGAAACTCCTCATGCAGGATCCCTCTGAAAAATACTTCCAGCAGGGCTAAACACAGCAGAGAGAGGCCAAGTCTGAGGGGTAGCAAGTAGTGTTCCCTCACAGTCACTTGAGGTGGTCCAAATGGGGCAGAGAATTGGACCAGAGAGGATGGAGAAGGCATGAAAAGATCTCTCAAGGAAGTTGAGAGTCTTGCTATGTTGGGTAAAAACAGACATTCAATAAAGATATCTTTTTTTAAGAAGTTGCTTTTGGATTGAAATACTTTAAAATATTTCTCTTCTAGAAGAGAGTTCCTTTAGATACAAGTTTCTGTGAAAAGGTATGGTCTTTTCATGTCTAACTCTACCAAATATTTATTTCTCCTTTTTGTAAGAGTAAAAGCTCAGCAGCAGAAACTACTGAACTAAATATTGAATTTCTGCTAGATCCAAAACACTGGTAAATATCCTAGCAAGACAAATGAATGTCAAAGTGTTAACAGGGTTTGAGCTGTTAATTGGAAAAGATCTATTAGACCATTCAGATCTATGCATGAGAACTGCCTTCCAGAACAGCTACCCAGCAAATGCCTTCTGAGAAAGCAGAGGACAGCACTCAATACAGGTGTGGAAAAGCATACCCATTCTCATTAAAAAAAAAACCAAAAATAAAAACAAAAGGAAGAGCATGCACTTTTAGGCCAGACGTCATTTAACCTCCCAGTAAACTCTGCAGCAATTAGAGGATCCAGTTTACCAGACTTCTCCCTGTATCTGAGAAAGTCTTTCTGTCTTCTGCCAGTTCCACTGCTGTCTGTATAATTTTGGCAAAGAAGAAAGAATGAAATCTTAGGACACTTATTTCCTGATAGGAAGAATCTATAATCCCTGCCCCACCCCACCCTCTAAAAAAGCAGAAAAACACAAAACCCGGAAGAGATTAAAAAACCAGGAAATTCCACTCAAAAAAAGTACAGTAAATCCAGAAGAAAATCATAAGGCCGTGATAATTAAATGTAAGTCATGCCCAGGGAGAATTCATCAGTAACATCGGGCAGAAAAATGGAAATTAAAAATAAAATCAGGAGAGTCCTTGGTGGATTACCCATATAAAACAACAGGGAAACCTGAATAGCTCACCTCAGGGAGGTGGGATGTGTGTGTAATTAAGTGAGGTGATCCTATATCAATTAACAGGGTAAGAAAATTGATAATTTTAATTTATTAATATAACTAATTACTATTATTATTATTAAATTAATATTATTATTCAATTATTTTAATGGTAGAGATTAAAGTGAGGTTTAGGTTAGAAAGATAAAGAATTTTGGATCTACTAAGTAATTCAGGGAGAGCACTTGTTTCCAGTCCGGTTTCAGGGCTCAGAAAGGGCCAGAAGCCAAATTTATCTGAGGCTTTTGAGACTTGTTATATATTAACACAGTTTCAATAGTCCTTCCTTAAAAAGTCAGTCATAACTCCAAACCAGGCATCCCAATGGCTATTTTAGAAATCTAGTTTAGGAGGCTTTTGGTACCTAATAGCTTTAATTTATACAGTCAGCTGTGGCCAGAACCAAAATGCTGCAAAAACAGAAGAAAACAGTTTGTTGTTTCATGTGGATGTGGTCATCAGTGCCCTGCTGCTCTGCTGTGTGGACGAGCTCTTGGCTTCCTGGCAAGGCAGGAAGCATCTGTGGGAGACACTGTCATACAATCTGTCCAGGCAGCAGCATATGGGTAGCTGGCACCCAAAATCAATCAACATTTTGGGGGATGGCTAAAGCCTTTGGACCTTTGGCAAGCACACAGGGGAACCAGCAACTGGGGTGTGTTTGATTTCACAGGGCCCAGGAAGTGTGGCTCTGCTGCTGGAGTTGTGGCTGCAGGATGGTTTCAGCCACCCAAGCCTAGTTGGGGTAGGAGGTGAAATGCATCCTGGATCCTGTGGCAATACCAGCTGATACAGTCTTGTAAACCACTTCCTTGACCTTGAATTGCAGCTGTGCACATGTTTATCTAGCTTGATGTGTGGCTGGAGATAGGATTTAATTTCCACTCTTCTTATGAAACAAGGCTGTTAAGTGTTATTAGAAGCCGTTACTGTGATCTGCAGTGTCCATTTCACTAACACTTTTATGTTTGCTTTCCAGCTTACCCTGAGATCTTCATCAGCCTGCAGGAGGGCTCAGCCAGCACCTCGCAGAAGGTGAGCAATTTTGAAGCAAAGAGTGATGCCTGTGGCTGCCACCATACCACCTCAGCAGTGCCAGGCAAGCTGAGCTGAATCAGGCATAGGATGGCACTCCAAACTGACTGAGCTCACAGGGCAGCAGGCAAGGCATTGAGTCAACATGAGGTACTCATGCCTTTTCCTCTGAGCCACTCCCACCCCCACAGCAGTGACCAAAAACCAGAGCTAGCTAAGGACTCCTATGTTGTATGGGACTCTGTTTCAGTTTTGGTAATGGCAAAACCTAAAAGTCTGCTGAATTACACTGGCCATGCTTGGCATAAAACATATTTATGGCTAATATGACTGACTTGTAAGCCTCTCTGGCTATTAGCTATGGTGCTTTGCTTCCTCTTCCATCTCTCCAAGTCAAAGCTTTTGATCTGCAAGTATCTCAAATGAAGAAGGTTTTCCTTGGAAACAGAGCTTGTGGGCAGGAAGAACTTTGTACTATCCATAACCACCCACTTCACACAATCCATGAGTCAGTTGTTTCTGGAAACTGGTATAATTTTCCTGGTTACCTATTTCTGGGTGTGGTTTTGGACATTGCAGGCTTTTGTCTGCACTGTCCTATTGAATGGAGAAAGGAGTGCTGCTACCACAGGACTGGGCAATAGAAACTCCCCCAAAAGCCTCTGTCTGTTCTTCACCTCCAAACAAAGGCCAACTTATTTACTTCTCTTTTCTGCCTTCTTTTGCAGGGCTTATCTAGTGAGAATATCAGATTTGTATTTCTTTATAGGAAGAATTTATAAAGTATTATGACCTAAAAGTGCCTGAAAAATAAGGGAATAATGAAGAGAAAAATAGAAGAAAGCTATTGTCTCAGGTGCTTTTTACCATGGCAAGGAAAGAGTTTCAGCTGTATAGTTTCAGTCTTGTAGTGAATGATTGACTTCTGCTAGCTTCAATACATCAATCTTGCTTTCAGCTAAATGTGGGAACCACTTTCTTTGAATGAGGGAGCAAGAGAGGTTTGTGCTGCATGAGTAGCACGTTTTTTTCTTCTGCTGAAAAGAACAAGGCCATTTCTCTTAGTGTTTAGTACTTAGCAGTGTCATAACCTGCTAAATAAACATACTTGGGAACATCTGGGCAGGATGAGGAAGAGACCTCTCACCCTGCTAGTGCCCAACCCTTCACCTAGCCTTGATTTTGAGGTCCTGCCCATCTATTGTTTGCTGAGAAATTAAACAGAGCACAAACACAGATCTTTGGAACAATTGGCAGAGAACCAGGACTACTGTGTCTAATGTATTCAATTCCTTGTGATTTCTGGAAATCTCTTACATATTGTGTCTGCTACAAAGGTATCCAATTTTGTAGGTTCAACATATCATTGTGCTAGGCAGTTTTTCATGGGAATTGTCTCTTTATCTGCCTAATGCAGAAAGGATTTACATGGCAACCAGAAAGTGTCTCATCCTCCTCACACACATTACCAATTCCAGTGTTTTTCCATGTGAGTGTTTGTCGCTGGGAGCAGGACAGTGGGGGTCGCTCTACATCTCTCCAGCCTCAGCATTAGGACTGGAGGAGGTGGGAGTCCTGGCACCCAGGACAACAGGGGTGTCCCTGGGCTCTCATTCAACAGTGTCTGCACTCAGAAAAATTAGGGAAGTGGGCAAGACACACAATGAAGCAAGAGCTTCCTTCCAGAGCAGGTCTTGAGTGAACAAGCACTGTCTGTACAGGAGTTTGGAAGCTGGCAGCCAGGAGGGAAACGTCAGAGGCTCACCTAAGATACATACATATGTGTGTGTGTGTGTGTGAGAATCTATATCATCTATATCATCTATATCATCTATATCATCTATATCATCTATATCTATATCTATATCTGTATGTAACCTAACAACTGTCCTGTGCTGTTCCACAGCCTAAAGTGAGCTGTGTTGTGAGGAAGGCGTTTCCCAAGCCAAGCCTCCTGTGGTACATGGACAGAGCGAGCCTGATGGAGCAGTCTGGAGGTATAGTAACCTGTCCACAGGGAAACAGCCCAGCTGCAGGAGTGATTCCCAGGGAAGGTCATGACTGTCATCCACTCCTGCCATGGGGAACCTGTAGGTGTCTACCTGGCTGAAGGGGAGAGCACCCCGCCTCCTCAAAGCTGGCAAATGGCTGTGACCAGAGCATCCTGCCAGGGATGGGAACTATGGTTTGGCATGACCACACCATTCTTGCCAAATCTTTGACAGTGTCTCAGCAAAGAAACCTGTGGTTATATAAGCCTGCTTTCCAGTACAAATATTTTGCACAGCTCTGACTTATAGTTTGGAATGTAACAAGATGGTCTTCTCTTTTTTTTTTTCTCTCCCCAAGAAATTTCTGTGGTACAAGAAGACTTGCAAGACAGTGAAGGTTTCTATGAGTTGAGATCAACACTGATGCTGCAAGGGACCCATGAGACACATAAGACATTCTCGTGTGTGTGTCTGTTTCCCATCCCAGGAAATGAAACAAGAAATACTTCATCAGAAGAAATACTTGTTTCCTTCAGTAGGTTTTTCATAGATAGGACACATCTAAAATGCTAAGAACACCAAACACATGTATTCTTTTGTTATTTAACATACTGAAGAAATGCCAAAACTATAGAAGCTTTATTGTACAAGTTCATCACACAGCTTGAACTCTGGCAGGTTTTTTGGCTCAAATCTTTGCTAAGCCTCTGAAGGAGCAAAGAAACTCCTGTACAAACAGAAGACACTTGTTTGTTTAGGCAGAATCTTGCTGTACTTCCCATACCCAAAAATACTCTAGCATACCCACATGGCACCAGTGAGCTATTATAATCATGTGTTTCTCACGGAGCACTTGTGGCTCCCTGTGAAATCAAATCCTCAGATTCAGGGGTGTGTTATATGCCTTCAATAAAACATGCAAAAGGCTGCGCCTCTGTGGATAGTGGAGATACTACTGTTTCTTACTGAGTATGAAGAAATTTGCTGTACTGTAAGAATTAGCTATGTGATTAGGGAAGTGGGGAGAAATACTGTCCTGCTTTTTTTGTGATAGTGAGAGACTTGGCAGTACAGTTTTCAGCACCTCTGAGGATGCAGAGTGATTGGTGAGAAGGCAGACAGATTTCCTTTAGCACCCTCTTGTGCATGTCTCCTCTTCAGGTGCAAATGCATATTTATACCTTTTTTAATTTTTTTTTATTATGTATGCTCCCATCTGCACACACAACTGAGCTGCAGACCCCTTACCAGCATCCAGGGGCACCTCACCTACCGTGGCAACTACTTGCAGGTCACTTGGGTTCTCTTGTGGCTGTGTATATTCCTATTGATATGTTTTCCACAAAGTAAGACAGCAGCAAAAGTCACAGCTTACTCCTCTGGAAACATAGCTTCAGAGGGGAGGGGGATAAATCATAATTTTTTTCTCAAAAAATTACTCATTTCCCCCAATCTGCAGTTTTCTACAAATGCATTCACATTGAAGAGCTGTCAATTAAAGCAGTCTATGTTCTTGCCTGCAGGCTATGCTAATGCTAAGATACATCCACTCTGTATAAAAATGTTAAAGTATTTAGATGTGACAGAAAGGAAAGAATTACATTAATTCTCAGCCATACCTTCGGTGAAGGTGCACAGTATGACACAAGCCCAAACTAAATTTTCAGCCCAAACTAAATTTTCAGCCTTTGTAACTGCTTTTAAGAACTGCTTTAATCGGTCTCTTTTCCTTCACAGACAATAAATCTAATGAAGCCTCAGCTGAAGTTTTTACTACCATGGTTTCAGATGGTAGGGTAAATTAAAGAATAAAATAACTTGGATTGTGTTTGAGGTGCTTTTATAAAGTCCTAAAGCATCTACTACTCTAAAAAAGAGTAAGGATCCCCATTCCAGCAGCTTTGACTTCAGAGAAAATACTATAAACCAATATTTTGGTGATGTAATCATTATAATTAAGACCAAGCAGAATTAAACTCCAGCCTTGAAGGGCACTTAAAGTTATTTCTGATGCCTCAGCTGGCATTTGAATATAGCTCTTTCAGTACTGAACTAATAAATAAAAATAACAGCCCCGCTAATAGTTCTACCTTCTGCTTAAGTACAGAGCCAAGATCCTCAACACTTTTGCCCTGTTAAAGAACTGATAGGATGATTCTTAATATGTGTAAATTTGGTAAATCTCTGCTCTTCCCATGCAAGTTTGTCTTATTATCAGCTTACTGCAGATACAAATGTTCTGTCCACACCTCAGCTGAAGCCCTTTGGAAGCATCTCTCCCTGAGCAGTTTTCTTTGCTCTGCTCTGCATGGGAGACAGCTACACTTTAGCAGGGGGTTACATGAAAGTGTCAGAGAAACGATGTAAGTAGATGGCATGAAAAAAAAAGTGTTTTGTGGGAAAAGCTTCAGCAAGTGCAGATTGTGGCAGGCTCCAGGGGCTCAGCCAATACCCCAATGGGCACCAGAAAACCATCCCAGATAATGGGGGGCCCTGAGAGAGGGAGACATTTCCCTCTGCTGGCCTCTGCAAGGTGAACTCTCAAAGGAAGCCTAGAGGCTTGCATCAGGCCACCACCCTGCTTTGCCTTGCACACTCTGCAGAACCCTCTGGGAGCCAGGCACATCTCAAAGAGCCTCACTGCTCTGGGTTTTAGACCTGTTGCACCTTTTGTAAGGAATCTTTTATGTCACACAGCTACTGTGAAATCCCTGTTAGCACAGGCAAGGCTAAGCTGAAATGCAAATGGAAGAAGAGCAGTCAAGGGAGGTGAAAGTGTTAGCACAGAAAAGCAGCTGGAGAGCGGATGGTTACCTGCCTGTGTTAAGGTCCAGTCTGCAGTCCCACCCAATGCCCTCCACACATGCCTGACCAGACAGAGGAACTTTCTGGCTGCCTTCCCAGATACGTTTTTCTAATGAAATGTGTGAGCTTTAATAGAATATTTCCTTCATGGACCTCTTTGGGAAGACATAATCCATCTTCCTGGCCTGTTCAGGGAGTACTTTGCCTTTCCTGCTGGGAAAAAAAAAGAAAGAAAACAGACATCTCAGGACATATATGCTGCTTGGGCAGGATGGTGTCTCTGCAGAGTGTGGTTTGCAGTTTTTAATAATTCCTCCTCCTCTTCTCTGAGGACTCAGTGAGCACTTTTCAGTGCAGATCTCTGAAATTTCCTCTCAGAGTTGCAGCCTCTGAAGTGCCTCGAGGGTGAAACTGTGCAGGTGCCACCACCAGGTCATAAATGTTATTTCAGCATCTGTGCTAATTTGGTGCTCCTCTTTGTATGGAATAAATCCATGTGATTTTTTCCTGGTTTTTAAATTGAGGTGCCAGGGGCTCCAAAGTTTTTTTTCCCAAAACCTTTGTTTCCCTAGGGATTTCTCAGCACAGTTACCTCAGGTACTTCATGTTTCCTTCTGGACTACTTGGCTGAGTTGTGCATGGAAAGATTTTTTGGAAATAGATGTGATACACTTTCTTGCTCCTGAACCTTTCAATCTTTTCCAACTTTTCTAAAGCAGAATAAACACCTTTCTCATGCTGAATGTTTACTTTGATTTGTTACAGACTTCAGTAATTCAACACTTAGATCAGCTGTCATGACAGCCTCAGGTAAGGGGGAAAAATCTTTATTATATATTCAATATATGTAGGATCTCTACTTGACCACTGCCTAGATGTCATGCACACAGAGTCAGAGGTGTGACAGGCAAAGGTCAGTGTGCTGCGGTACTGACACCACCAATGTGCTGCTGCTTGGGAATTTGTGACCTGTGAGGTTACCCAAGCAGAGATCTGACAGAAATCTTGCCAAAACAGCCATGTTAGGACAGCACATAAAACGGCATGCTGAATATTATATATGATTCTCACATATTTTTATAAAATGGAATAATATGCCTATAAAGCTGTAAATAAATTTGTCCTATTGTGACAGAGAGTTGCATACGATAGAAAAGTTACAGCCATCACTTTTCCTCGACCCAACAGCAGGGCATTATTCCCATTCATTAATTATATAACCCACTATGTTTTACCAGAGCATGGATAGGAATAACTACATAAAACTATCTTCAGCAATTGATAGGAAAACTCACAAGAGTAGATGATCTCCTGGCCTGATATGACTGTGGCCTGTTTTCATGGGCCATTTCTGGCAAGGCCCTGGCTTAGCTGAGGAGCACCACATTCGAGTGCATGATCAACCCCACAGCAGTCAAACTGAACCCTGTGTATAAAAGCACAAACAATCAATGCCTGCAGCCAGCCAGCAGGAAAGGGTCAGTATTGATACCATCAGCTGCCTGCAAGTGCCCACTGGAGTTGTGAAATGTGTTTTGAGCATTTAGCCTTAACTTTCACAGCAGGGTTCCTGCTGCACAGTCTGCATTTACCCAACAGCTACTGCAAGCTCTTTGATCTAGGTTGTTTTGTGATTTATTAACATTATTTTCTAAAGAACCTATCGACTAAATGTGATACTATGTACTCTGTCTTTAGAGCACCAGTCAACATCTGTGGCCTCTCTGGATTTCACAAGTCAAGCAAATTTGGCTCCTGCTTCCACAACACAAGGTAATCAATTGAATCAAACTGTTTTCTCTATTGCTTCAACAATGTAGAAGAAAGACACGTAAATACAATAACCATCTTACTATTTTTGAAGCAAGAAATTTAATGTCCGTTGAAGTTCTTTTCTAGTGCTTTACACACTAGGAAGTACACTAAGCACTGAAAGTGTAACCACAGTTCAGGAAGAAATATAAGAGAAAATACTGTCTTGATTTTATCTTTTTTAATGCTCTGTTTAGGATACATTCATTAATTTTGGCAACTGAACAGACATTGAGTATTATTAGTGTTTACAAAGAAGTTAATTAGTGTTACTATGTTACTATAGTGCTTATGAAGAATACCTATATTGTCTTTAGTTAAATATCATACCTAAATAGAATACTAGTGGAAGATACTAAACACAAGGCTTTGGCCTGCCCCAAAAGAGTGCTCTTTGGGAGCTGAATCACTCAACATAAAGCCAAGGGGCCTGCAGAGGGCTGAGATATGCCAAGGCAGGAACACAGATCGCTGCAATGCTGAAATGAAAGTTTGCTGCTTCTCACGCTGCCTTCCCCATCCCCAAAACAGAGATTCTTGCCTGGTTGAGAGCAGAACAGAAAAGTTTCTTGTCCAAGAGGACTGAAAGCCCTTCCATATCAACAAAAATTTCACAACAAGGCTATAAATATACAATGTGAAGAGAGAGGATTCTCCTCACTGAATTATACATTTTCTCTGGTTGAGGTGGTAAAAGGCCAAACTCATAATGTAAGACAGATCTGAGCCATTTTATTTCTGCAAGTACCCAGGAAGCAATTGCCTTTTAACCAGTGGTCCCTACGTGTGCCAGCCATGGTATGTCAACCCTCTGTCTCACTGCTGGTGTCTCCATCAGCTTCTTGAGCAAATCCTCTGGGCTACAGTCAAGACAGGACACCAACCCCAAACCTTCTGTTTTAGTCTACAGGTTTGGTTCAGTTCCTGTTATTTTGCAAGTTTTTAATGAAAATATAAGAGACAGCTGAGAATGGATATGAGAGAAGAGTGCACATATACAGGCAAGAGGAGGAAGAGGGGAAGTAAAACCAAGGCTGCTAAAACTGTAGCCTGGTTTTGCTTAGCTTCTGGAACTGCTCCATCACTGAGCCAGAGATGTTTAGGCTTTGAGTGATCAGTTACAGCTGCAGTTCACCTTTGCAGGTTTGTTCAGATGGCTTGATATTTTTCCAAAAATGAGACAGTTGTTAAGAAATATGAATTCTTTTTTAGAATGTGAAATAATTCTCTTGGGAATATGAAGATCTATGTGCTAGCCACCATCTGTCTGTGTTTGAATATCAGATAAATAGCTTGCTGAGCTCTAGAAATCTTAGCACTTAAAGAAATGCTTAAAGGAAAATGTTAAATAAGTCGGTATTTGGCATCAGACATTGCAGGTGTGACTCTTGTACTCTTTTTCAAAACTTTCTTTTGCTAGTTGGGAAAACAGTTTTGTTTCACTGGAACTGGTGACATCCTGACTAAATTCTGATTTATGTATGTTTGTTCATTGCTCTACCGGTTTCAGGTGAAATAAGCCAGTGCACTCAAGCTCCTGAGGTTCACCTGAAACTAAATGGAAATATAAAAATGCTTCAAATGTTTTGTCTAAGTTAATTTCCCTATCTCCTCCTCTTGAGTTTCTAGCTTGTGATAGGCTTTCAAACCAGACACAGTGTTGTGTAGTGACTGTCTGAGGGAAGCCAGCATGTCAGATAGCAGGCAACACCCATTTGGCCTCATCAGTCAGAAAACAGGGGAAGAAAGAGGGGGAAAATTAAAACCAAGTGATATGGTTCCTTATAGCAAATTTTACAAGCTTCTGTGCTTTTCAGCAGGAGCATTGACTTCTACCACAGAGGCAAAAGGCTATACCAGTGCCACAGCATTCAGTGAGATTTGGACAACAGCACGTGAGTAGATAACACATCTCCTGTGCTTCACAGGAGTTACAACAGATGAGTTATGAAGCCAAAGTGCAAATGTGGCATCAGCTTAGTGAATGTTGGGTTGCAGATCCACAGTATTCTGGAGCATCTTGCAAAAACCACAGCAGCAGGTCCTCAGGTCCTCAATTTATGATGCCTTTTCTTAGAGCATTAGCTCTGTGGTGCTTATTTTCAGTTGCTAGTTGAGAGTCACCATATTATCACGCAAAAATTATTGCTAAGCATGGAAAAGTTGTGTCTGAGCAGAGGTCAAAGTCAAGTGGAGTAACCTGTACCAGATTTTCAATATTTCACAGAAGCAATTTCCTTGTTGAGTTCCACTAAGTTAGAAGATAAAGGCTTGGGTTTCCAAACTGTCAAGGATTTGCAGCGGCAACAGAGGAATGAAAAAACATTTGAGTATCCTGGTTTCATTAGCCATATTTATTTTAATAATATTACAATTGAGATAGTTGCTAGGCAAATGTAGTGAATGCTGAAGGTAGTTTATAGATTAAATAAATGGCTGGAGAAGCTAAATAAAATCACAGAGCAACAGTGAAATAATGAGATAATGTGGAGTAATAAAGGCTGGCTAATAGAACATTGAAAGACAGCCTCATTAAAGATCAATAAATCAATAAAAAAACCCTAGGGTGAACATTTTTTCACTAGTCTTTCCCCTTACAAAATCTGCTCAGCAGTATAAAGTACAAAATTACTTTCTTTTTTCAATATCTTCGTTTGCCTTTGTGCTTTTGGAACAGGCAGGACCTGTCAATGTGCTTTTGCATTTGCATAGGAGTTGTGTTTTGGCTGAGGCACAAATGTAGCAGCTGTTTTCAATTTTGTGAATGTATTTTTGGTAGCACTCTGGTGCTTATCTACCCTCGTACAACCCACAACCATGCATTTATACCACAACCTTCTGACAGCTTCTAAATGCTTCACAATTCTGCTCTTGCACAGCTTGCTGGTTGCAATCTCTGCTAAAAGCATGCTGAATTACTCTACTATTTGCAAGGGATACTGTAGGTTGCTCCACTCATCCCCACATCCCTGCCACTGCTTCCCTACACCTGTGCCTGCCTGAACACCAGCTAAGAGATAATAACCCTTGAAGGGTCCTCAGTCCTGCAGCTGTAATTGAGGGCAGTTTCAGAGCACACAGGCACCAGTGAGCCTGCTGAGGAACACACATGTATCCCTGCAACCTCCCAGGGCCATTGGGCTCTTACAACAGTGATTACCATTATCATTTTGGTCCTGGGATGCTCTAACACAAGCCATTATGTAAATAAGAATAAATAGTGCTCATCAACGTGCTGTATAGAGGATACTGCTATTGGATCTCTAAGTGCATATCCTTTTTTTTTATATAACTTTGTAAAATGCAATGCTTTTTACAAATGTGAGCTGTGTCATGCCAATTCACGTAAAATCACACACCTAATAAGTAAGTAGAAAAGAATTGGATTAATATCCAAAAATCTCAGTGAATTTTTAGAGTGCCTTAAAATTGGACTGATTTTCATGTCTTTTTAATGCACATAGACATAACACATACACACACATACACTTGAACTCTCAATTTCAGTCAAAGCCAGCAAGCATCTCACAATAAAGAGATTTTCTTGGTTCTGTCTGGTTAGTCACTTAAAGCTGGGTTTTTGTCTTGGATTTATAAATCAGCAGTTATATCAGAGACTTTCAGGTTCCTCTGTTGTTTCATTTGGTGTATGCATCAGAGAAAGTCAAAGAGTACAAAATAGCCACAGCAGAGCCTAAGGAAGTAGTCATGTACAGGCTTGTAAGATAATTGAAGGTCATTATTTATTTTTGTACAAATTTGAATGATTCCACCACCGAATCCCCACATCAGAAGTTCCATGTGAGCTCTGGAAATACTGTGCCATTGTCTAGTTGAATATTTTAGCTATTATTTCAGAAGCTGTAAGTGTGGAGATGGCTAGAAAAAACAGAAATGTATCCTTATGGAGCACTGAACTTAAACATCAGTTGCTTAACTGTATTAGGAAGGGAAAAAAGTGTCTATAAACAGATGATAGAAGATTTTTGTGGTTCAGAGTACTTGACAGAGGAGACTGAGGTTTTGCTCAGTCATGCAAAGGCAGACTCTTTATGTTGCTGCTGAGCCACTTAATATCTTTAGGTTTCTCATTACCATCAAAGAGGTAAAAAGGTTATCATTCTCCCAGATGGCTGTGCAGCACAAAGCTGGCTCAATGCTGGCCTGCTAGAACATCTGAACAGGTATTTCCTTCCTTCCTTCCTTCCTTCCTTCCTCCCTTCCTCCCTTCCTTCCTTCCCTCCCTCCTTCCGACACTTCTTTCTGACACTTCCTTCCTTCCGTCCGACACTTCCCTCCTTCTGATGCTTCCTTTCTTCCGTCCCTCCCTCCCTGATCCTGGAATTTGATTTTCTGTTTCCAGCAGGGTGAATAACAGAGGGTTACTTTTTTTAAAAAAGCAAGTAAGTTACTAAAAATATTCTGTGCTCATATCTATATAGGTAATCTGTCCTACAGCATCACAGACCAGACAATTTCAGCTACCAGAGGAAAAGATTTCTTTCCTATCAGCAGCCTGCCAAACAGTACTGGTGAGACATTATCCTACAAATCCTCTTCTTTTGGCATGCCACTGCAGAAGCACAAAACCTGGAGCATCATGTCCATTTGACCAGGGGATTTTAAAAAAAGAGAAAAGAGATGAAAACAGGAGTCACAGCTATTGTGCCCTTGTACCACAGGTTGTCACAGGCTTTTAGCATTCCAGCCTTCTCCCTCCATCTACAAGCAAAGTTCCAGTGTACACTTTCTTCCAGCAGCAAAATTTGGCCAGAGACACTCTTGTGCCCCAGGGAAATCTCATGGCTCATGCTGCCATGATGCCAACAGGTCTGGTTGCCATGGTGGGTGAGACCCAGCCTGGGTGACACACCAGCATGGCCAGCTTTGCACAGGGTGATGATGCCAGCACAACAGGAGGTGACACTGAGGCATATCACCCATTAATCTCTCTGGCACCCAGGCCACTGCTGCACCCTCTGGTAGCTAGAGGAGGACTGTGCTCCTCCTCTCCTTCTCCACACCCAGGACCTGAGGGCACCTCTGTCAGCACCTCCAAGGGTGGCTGTACAGAAGGGGGAAGGGGAGGGGAATCCCAGCACTGCAGTGGGGAGAGGCAGCTGGAATGGGATGGGGATACTGTGCTGCCAACAAGAGCTCACCTCAAAAGGCAGCTGAGCCCTTGCCAGATGTTTTGGCACGGTCTGGTGTCAGTGGTGTGAAAAATAAACCATTGGGAAGGAAGGCTGGGGTGGGCAGATGTGCTCATCTGCACTGCAGCTTCTTGCAGAGCAGCTTACAGGGGAACAGAGAATGCCAATGGGTTTTGGATGAAATGCTCTCTGGGATGTGCCTAAATAATCTTGTCAAGTGAACCAGTAGGTGGCTGAAATCAATTCGCACACCCAGTTTGAACAAAAATGGGCTAAATCCATAAATCAGAGCCACAATGCCCAGAGTTTGGGATCCTCAGCCTGGAGATGAGGGGCTGCATTGACACCAGCACTGTGCAGGGCAGGGAGCAGCAAGCCACAGGCAGCAAGCCCAGATTTCCCTCCTCCCTGAGGACATTCGAACGAGCTCTGTGTGTCTCTGTGTGTCCCTTACAGGTGATGAAAGGAACACCAAAACCAGTCGCTTCCCCTGGTCAACAGTGGTAGCTGTCCTGCTCCTCTTCTGCAGCTCTCTGGTAGCTTTAGGCATCAGAAAATGGTGTCAGTACCAGAAGGAGATGTAAGTGCCAGTGAATGGAGCCACAGGGGTGGGAGGGGTGGCACAGAGGGCAGCACCAACTCTAACCCAGCTATTTGGATTTACACCTTTTCATTTGAGAGGATGCACAGCACAAAAGGCCTTTAAGTACACGGATCACTAATATAATTTTTTTCTTACAGCAGTATGTAAAGTGGAATGTTCTCAGTCCTTTCATCTGTTCTGTGGGTTATCTTTAAAATAAACTTTAAGAAAAGAGCTGCAGTGCAGCTTCAGGGTATAAGGGAAGAATAACAGTCATTTTCTGTCCCCAGAGCCCCCCATTTCTATTAGCCTCCCTGCCAGCTACTTTTGCTCTCTCATTTTCTATGGTTACTTGAGGACATGTTTTAATGAAATTGTACTTCTAGGGCAGCTCTATTTGAGTTTTGAATAATATATGTGAAAGTAGGCTACCTGAAACTCAATCCCAGTAAAAGAAGCATTGAGTTTGTAATTATTACCAAAGTTTGATTCCCTACTAAAGCACTCCAAGATCTACTAGTGAAAGCAATATCTAAGAGACAATTATTTTAAATCTTACTAACATTACTATAATACACAAAAACCATAGTTATAATTAAACACCTATGAGTCTAGAAAACCCTCTCGAAACACAACTGCAAATCCTGTATATCAAAGGTAAAAACTGGACTGATTTTTTTAAACTGATTTGAGATGGGACCTTTATTTATAAATTGATCCCAAAAAAAGTTACAAGTCTTTAAATATACTTTCAGAGCAGTGTGAGGAAAAAGTCCATATGAGGGTTTTGAATTGTTCATCCATACCATTTTCTGTTCTTTTAAAACATGAATGAAGTAAAACTGTGAGGTGGGAGCTAAGAAAGCCAAATGAATAGCAGGAGGTGTGCTGGAGTTATAAAACAGATTCAGGGAAGTTGCAGTATGTAAGAGCTAATGTCAGGTGCTCTTATAATGACTTAGTGCCAATCCACCTACTCCTGCAAACATTTTACAACTGTCTTTTATGCTACTTTTGTGTGATAGTGCATTTTCTCTTCTATTTCAGTATGAACAGATGTCCATCTTTCAAGCCAACGCCACTCCCAATAAAGTACACCTCCATGGCAGAGTCTGATGGGACACCCCCATCCTGCCATGAACTGGAAAACCTGTAACATCGCCTGCACCCCTTGTGTAGCACACAGAAGACTGACACAGTTAAAAGGTACTGCCTTTAGAACAGTGATTACAGGAGCTTGGTGTTAATGACCCATATTAAAATTCAGAGCTTCCACATGGCATTAATTTAGGAAGCTGAGGACTCCTTAGGACACTCCTTTCATCCTGTGTGTCTCTATACATGCACTGTGTTAACAGCATCCTGAGTGTCACCGTGAGATTACATGTGCTTAATTTGAATTGGGTGATCATGGGGAATTTGCTGTCTTGTCCATGGTAGCAGATTAACACATCCCTCTGCCAGCCTGACTGAAGTGTTGAAGCTTGTCCATCTATTAAATGTATAGAGATGACAGCTCTGCCGTATGGACACCACAGTTACACAGGAAACAGCGGCTGAACACAAGGTTTTGAGACCTACACGAGCTGTTCTTGCAATTATTTATTTTTACTGTGGACTAACATAACCCAACATATAATTTTCTATCACTGTGAAACCAAAAGAAAAAATCAGCACCATACACAGAAAGAAAACAACCGACATCTCTTGGCACAGGACTGCAGCATTGGATCATGGAGGGTGGTTGATGAGATGAAAGATCATGGTGCAGGCCTGGAGCAAGTGTATGCAAAAAAGTCCCAGTTGTCATCAGTGAAGTCCCAAGAAAATCAATTTTGGGCCAGAGACTTGAGGACTGAAGCAAGCCTAAAGATAATGGAAAATTCTAGTCCTTTTGGAAGTGCTATGCCTTTGAAATAATACTTACTTTTAAGTCTGCTTTTCAGGAATTATATTTACAGTGTACAAGAAGAAAAAAAAATAATTTTTTTTTCTTTGGTCTTAATGAGCTTCCATCATTTGCTATCTTCACATTTTCCAAGACCTCAGTGTAGTTTCCTAGGTGGCTTAAGCCTGTGAAAGAGATGATCCAGCCTTCCCCCTGTCCTACCCAAGCTACAGATTTCCTCACATTGACACTAATGAATAAATGATGGTGTAGAGGGTGGGCTTGGCTTGGCTTGGCTCTCTTCAGATTCTCAGCCAGGTCCGCAGCTGTGTGATCACCAATGCAAGGCACCAGAGCTGCAGGAGGAGCACTGCTTTTGGCACCAATTACAGTACCTTCAGGCAGCCAAGAAACCATCCCTCTAAGCTCGTTTGGAAATGTATTGTTACCACAATGGTATTTCTGTAATTAATGCAAATCAGCTAAAATTCAATCATGTCAGGCTTAAAATTGATATTCTGATTTAGGAATGGGATTTGCTTTATTTACTGCTCAACACTGGTCGATGAGTGTCAGGGTTCAAAGCACTGTATTTGCCAGGACTTTAGATTAAATTAATGGCTTACTGGAAAGAATGATCTAACAGACCTTTTTAGAGTATTTCATTGTATTATTTACGTTATAGAACAAGCAGTTCTAATCCATCATCTGTGCTGAACAGAAAACACTGTTTCCTACAAAACTATACCGACCTTTTATGCATGGAAGGGTCAATGTTAATTTGAGCATTTCTTGTCTGTGTTGTAGAAGCGCAGTAGTTTAATTTTTTTCATACTATCCATCGCTGCAAAAGAAAGCAGATTGTTGCCCTTAAAAAAAATAAATTGGAAAAAACCCACAAACAAACAAAAACCAAAAAACCCCCCACCAACCTAAGCAGACGGATAACAATACTCCAAGGGATGTGGAGAGCCAGGACGCTCCTCCTGTCATTAGACGAGGATGCCTGTCCGTAGCATACACGCCGAAGGGGGCTATTTTATTATCTCTGGTATTCTGATCCCCACCGTTGCTTCTGGCCAGAGATGCTCCCTATGACCGTGAGCAGCGCTCATGGGCGNGCTCTCGTCCCGTCCCGTCCCTGCCCCGCTCGTCCCGCCCTCGCTTCCGCCCTCTCCATTCCCCGTTCCCACTCAACTGCGGCAACTTGAGCTGCCCCATACCTGGAAGCGTTCAAGACCAGGCAGGATGGGACATTGAGCAATCTTGTCTAGTGGAAGGTGTCCCTACCCACGGCAGAGGGGTTGAAACTAGATGATAACTTCGGGATTTCTTTAAATCCAGGCTATTCTATGATTCTGTGATNAATTTGAGCATTTCTTGTCTGTGTTGTAGAAGCGCAGTAGTTTAATTTTTTTCATACTATCCATCGCTGCAAAAGAAAGCAGATTGTTGCCCTTAAAAAAAATAAATTGGAAAAAACCCACAAACAAACAAAAACCAAAAAACCCCCCACCAACCTAAGCAGACGGATAACAATACTCCAAGGGATGTGGAGAGCCAGGACGCTCCTCCTGTCATTAGACGAGGATGCCTGTCCGTAGCATACACGCCGAAGGGGGCTATTTTATTATCTCTGGTATTCTGATCCCCACCGTTGCTTCTGGCCAGAGATGCTCCCTATGACCGTGAGCAGCGCTCATGGGCGTCGCCGCTCCCCGAAGGCTGCTGCTGCTGTCCCCGGAAGCGGTGCTCCGCAGGGTAACGGTGCCCGGAAGACCCCCGCTGGCTGGGGCAATTCCAGCCTCTCCCGAGGGTTTTCCTTCCAAATCCCGGCGCCGGGACACGCGGGCGGGCACGGCAGCCGCGCTCCCGATGCTCACCAGCAGGTGGCGCCGCAGCACCGCGCCCGGCNCTACCCACGGCAGAGGGGTTGAAACTAGATGATAACTTCGGGATTTCTTTAAATCCAGGCTATTCTATGATTCTGTGATTATTTTTGGCAGCTGCTGCCCCACTATATAAATTGGAATCATTGGCTTGGACTTGGGTTCTGTCAACTGGATTATTTGGCCCAGATCAAGTTACCAGATGCCTGAAGGTGGCTATGGGAGTATTAGAGAAAAGCTTTTCTGTAAGTGGAAAATGTTCAAAGCTTGCTGTGCAGGTATAGTAAAGATTTTTTTAAGACATTCTTAAATGTTTGTTGCAGTTTAATTCCAGCAGGCAGACCACTTCCACCAGTAGGATGGAGAGAGAATTGGAAGAGTAGAAGTGAGAAAAATCATGGGCTGAGATTAAAACAGTTTATTAGGGAAAGCAAAAAGTGCACACTATCAAAGAGAAACAAGGAATTTATTCACTGCTTGCTATGGGGAGGCCTGTGTTCAGTCAATGATTCCGAAAAAGCCAGACTCCATCAAGTGTAATGGTGAATTGGGAAGGCAAAACATCACTCTGAATATCCCCCTGTTCCTCCTTCTTCCTGAGCTTTATATGCCAAACATGACACCATATGATGTGGAACATCACTGCGGTCTCTTGGGGTCAGCTGTCCCAGCTGTGTCCTCTCACAACTCCTTGTGCACCCCCAGCCCACTCGGTGGGTTGAGAGGCAAGAAAGACTTTGACATTGAGTAAGCACTGCTCAGCAGTAATGGAAATATCTCTGCATTATCAACACTGTTTCTAGCATAAATTCTAAATACCAGCTCATAAATCCTCATATTAGATACTATGAAAAGAATGAACTCTACCTCAGCCAAAACCACATTGCTAAATGCAAATCCATGACACAATAAAACCTGTAAAGCAGGCCCAATTCAGAATCTGAGGTCATGTAATAACATGTAATGTCATACTGTGAAATTAGCTGTGCCTGCTATTCATGATTACTAATACCTGCATTACACAACTGTAAAAGCAACATACTGGAAAGCTAAGCAGCTAGGTGGTTATATGCACAAGTGGTTTTCATCTGTTCCTGAGGAGATGGTGAGTGCTGCAGGGTGAGGCGAAAAAATGACAAAAGGAAGGAATTTGTTCTCAGTATTTTTTGCAGTTGCTAATGTGCCTTGTGAAGTCAGTGGCAAGGCCTGGGGATTTCAGTGGAGTGAGTGACCCTTCCCAGCATTCTGTGGTTTGCATTCCTGCCTGTCACACCCAGGTGATGCTGGGCCCTGCTGATAGAAGGCCAGAAAAGGCTGCAAGCCCTTAGGGTGCATGGAGCAGACAGGTCCTCAGCCTGGTTTTCACCTCTGACAACAGAGAGGACAGCTCTAACCTTAAAGGATGCCTGTTCCTGGCACACCTGACAGCCATCCCAAGCCTTAATCCCCCTGAATTATCTTTTGCCTTGCTCTGAATCACACATCCTTTTTAAACAGTATTGCAGCAGCTTCTCTTACAAGGCACCTTTTGGTCCTGTAAATTAATTAAGCTTGTCTTGTTTATTTTAGGAGCACCCTTATAGTTTGCATAGTGTGCTCCAGCAATTGGAATGCAGGCAGAGGTGTGGCAGTGCCTGGGAGCAGGGAGCAGGCTGTGGGAAAGCACAGGCTCCCTGGCCATCCCAGAGCCAGACTCATTAGATAACAGGGGCTGGTAATAGGCTTTGCCACTTGGGATTTCCTCGGATGGGCTGCTTCGCCCATCTTAATACAGACATACTGAGTTTTCTCTTTTCAGGAATGTTCTCCTCCTTGCAGATGTGTTAGAAGCCTTGAGAAGTGCTCCAGCTTCCTTTCAGTGTGTTTGCTTTACAAAGCTGAGCACAGAAATTATTCCTGTTAACCAGCACAGGGCACTGGTTACTTTGCATGGCCTTTGCTGAATTTAAAGCCATCATGTGTTGAAGTGACAAACATTAGAAAGATCTGTGTATGCTTTGACTCCAGAAGAAGAGGGATACAAAGGAGAAATTTTGTTTTATTTATTATGTTAATAAGCAATTCTTCCTGACTCTGCAATTAACTTTTGAGCAATAAACCAATGGAAAGCTCCTAAAAAGCTCTGTAGGGGGATAATGATTGTTTAATCCCGTCTAAGGAGATTTTAATAGAAATAATATGAAATCATATTATATTTGAAATTATTCCTTAAGGACAAGACAAAGCTCAGGGAAGCCCACAGTAAAGTTTATTTGATTTCAGGGAACATCCGATTATGTCTTTAAAAATCATCTTCCATCTGTTTTCTAGTTTATGATGTTTCATCTTTTTCCTTTTGCCCTGATAAAACTTTTAATCAGTGGAAAAATAATGTATCCCTTGGTTCCTTGCCAAAAGGGATGGCTTCCAGATTGATTCTGGCATCCTGCACAGCCTGAAACACCCTCGTGTGGTGTAAATGAAGAATTGAATAGCTTGCTATTGTCAAATACGGCTCGCGGGTGCCAGGGCTTGGCTTACGGCAAACAAAGGGAGAGAGAGAAGCAGGCAATATATTGACAGAACTGACACTGAGGCTATGAGTGGTGGGCAGAAAAGAGAGGGGAAGTCAATATTACACAGGGTATATTGTATGGTAGAAATCTTAAGTATTTGCAATGGGCTTAAGAAGTGCAAGAGCTGCTGTGATAGTAACGGTGGTTTTCTGACTTGATGGAAAATGGAAAATGAACACCACTTCTTGTGATACACTTGAAAGAAGTGGTGTTTTAAATGCAGCAATGTCTGCAGAGCTTTGTGATTGAATGTGTCTGATGGTTTGAAATGTTAAATAATTCCACTGCAGTCAGTAAAAAGTGGTAATGAACAGCTTGGAATAGTCTGAGTATACTTATATAAAATGTTGAGCAATTAGCTTCTCTTTCCGTGAATGAGACATGCAGTTTTCTTCTCATCAGCAGCAAAGTGACCTTGCAAATACATGGAAGACACAGAAGCCGTTCCAATAATTTACTTGATCTTTTGCCTGCTGATAAATTGCATTGTAAGGATTTGGAATTTACATGGCACTATAGACTCTGGGCTGAAAAGGAAGATTTTAAAAACATTAATAAAAAGCTTTCTAACCGTAGAAATATAGCCTGTTTAAGAACAGGACGTGTCATCAGGGTTTTAAATGTGGTAAGGAGAAAGAGGCTAAGCTCCCTGTAGCACCTGATATTATCAGGTTCTTTTCAGCTCCTTTAAAGCTCTTTTTAAAGTTCATTGTTCTGGATTTATATTCTGTATATGGCAGCCACGTGTTTGTTCTAGTTTAGAAGACAGGTATCGCTAGGGACAAACAGGACTCTCTTTTGAAATGAAGCCTCTATCCGAATTGTTCTAATTTTAGAATTAAGGGGCTCTCAGACAAAGTTGTGAGGATATGGATAACAGTTCTTTANAAAATTGAAATAAACCACATTTTGTATGTTTGGAATTGGCTAACAGTGAAAACCATATGCCTCTTGGTGCTTTAATAGCATCAGCCTGATCTGCACAGCTAATCTTTTACTATGCATTTGAAACAGGAGGGTTAGGAGGAGGGGAATGGGATTTGAGCTGCTAGATTGTCTGGGCTGCCTGTGACATTGGCTTGTGCTCTGCACTCAGGCAAAAGGGAACCGCTGAGCTCTCAGTAAATCCACAACAGGTATAAATAAATGTGACTATATAATCTGTAGGGAAAAATTGATAGTAAAGTTTTAGTCAGACTATCCTCATTGCTGAATGTGATTCATATGGGAATGCTCCAGCAATACAGAAAAATACAACAACCTACTGACCTTGCTACAGAATTAAAAAATCTCAGTAATGTGATGTTTTCCCTGTCTGCTTAGGCATTGATTTTTGCAGTCACTTAAACACTTGCTTTAAGTGGAGCATTTGAATGGTCTCAAGTGACAAGACCCTACATAATTTGTGAGTTTAGTGTGTGGAAAATAAAATTGTATTATTAATGCCATTTGTTCCCTCTGGCTATCTCAATTAATGATCATGATTGCAAGGTTTGGTACTGATCACAGAAGAAAATTACAAAGTTTTTGTAGATGGAAAGAGGTTGAGGTTTTGTGGAGGCAACAGGTAATTTAATATTCTTATTTCTTTGAAAAGGAAGGATTTTTGGACTTTGCTAGTGGTTACTGCTGGCAAGTGTCTTTGCATCACATCTAATGCTCACAGCTGAAGTCTCACCCCACAATGCCGAAGGGATGCATGTCTTCCTTCCCTCACCATTCTGGTTGCTAGCTGGTGGTGTCCCACAAAGTCTAAACGTCCTTTGCAGATCGTAGATCTAGACACCATCTTAACCACAAGAGCCAGGTTTGCTCATCCTGCACATCATAGCCCCAGGAGCTGAAATTACCTATCACAAGGGAGAAAGTCACTGCGCTGTGGTAGCATGGAAGTACCCCAATGCTGCCGATTCTCCATTACCATGAAAGAGTGATGGCAAATGCTCAGAGGTTTTGGGGAGGCTGCAAAGGGAGAAGGTTTGAGACTCTTCCTGCTTCAGCTGTAGGCCCCTCTTTTCTAGCTGACAGGATGGCAGAGGACTGCTAAGACCTGCTCTCATGGTAGATATGATTAGATTCCTTCTCCCAAGTCAGAGCACACCCTGCTGTTCCTCTTCAGACTCTGTTGCCTGTCATACACACCCCATCTTTATGTCCCTTGAGAGATGGCAAATGCAGGATGGGGCCTGGCAAGGATACCCAGCAGTACTGTGTCAGTAGTCAGCCTTAATAGTTTTGGTTCTAGACTTCAGTGTTTACAGTCTCCCTGCCCAAAGGCACAAAGATGTCCCTTGGGAACATACCAACCTCTGTGAAGTGGCTACCCCTGAACTGCAAGGCTTTCTCATACTGGAAAGCTATGTTTGGCACAGCTGTGGTTACCAACTGCATTCAAGGTGTTCACAAGTGCTCTTTTCTTGGACAGCCACAAGCTGCAAAGGTGGGAGCATGAGAGAGTGAATAAAGTACAGTAGAACAGATATTTAAAGGAGACACACTTGCAGGAAGGGACTGTTTGGAGTTCCCACATAACATATGACATAACATATAACATATAACATGTAACATAACATAACATATTGCAATGGTGAGGGAAGACAAGCTGACAGTCAATATGATTGATAAAGCAAACTTCGGTTTATTCAGAAAGCTCAGTTCCTTTTATACACTGTTCAGCAAGCATGCATACCTGTCACAAAGCGACTGGCTAAAAGCAAAAAAGTTAAACATACTTCTGTGCTGTTTTGAGAACCAAGGTTCCTCCTTATTCTCACAGCTGTACCTTCTTTTCAATTAAAGCTATCAAGGTTATAGTTAATGCCTTCTTGCCGAGGGTACAGTGTCCTTGCCAAGAGTACAGCATTCATACTCTACTATCAGCAGAGCTCTGCAGTTTGCTATTTCTAAATTTTCTAACAATGAGATTGCTTGTACAATTCTTCTAATGATCCATGGCCCTGTTCTAGCAGCCATTCTTCAACAACATATAACCACTCTCTTAGTTGAAGATAAAATTTATTTAGAAAAAAAATATTCATGATCTCATACACCTGGCTTTGAAGAGTGTACCCTGTCATCTCCTACATCGGGGCAAGTGTGTTCTTAGGGAGAAGGGGAAGCAGGGCTGCAGGACAATGGAATGCATGCCAAACCTAGCCTCCATGTTCTTCCTCAAGTGCAAGGGTCAGGAGTGCCTTGTGAAAATTTGTAATACAAATTACAAATTACACCGGGTTTAAGGTTCTTCAGTATCAAAGATCTAAAAGCAAAATGTCTTTGTTGGCATCCTTGAGAAGGAAAATGCTGACTCATGGAAGGAGATAGATTCTGGTTGTATTCCATGAAAATATATAGTTAATGTGTATTTACACATCCTTTTTTATGTGTGCTTTAAATATATTTCAATTTATATTTCAGTTCAATTAGCAGTTTCACTGTACATCAATTAAAGCATTCTGTGAATAATGTGCAACTGTACTATACCAATTGAAAAATACCTGTTTAATTAAAAATATTTCCTTACAGACAAAAGAGAGGACTTCCAAAATATGTATCTTTGGTATTTGTATTCAGCCTTTAGTAATTTGGCAGTGAAAAAATATCTTTCAGAATTATATTGTGGTTGGTTGTGGGGTTTTTTTTTCAATAATGTGATGAAATAGGAGGTCTCAATGTTGTATACATGGTCATCTCTATATCTTATGGGAAGAGTATGGAAATGTATGTATTTTTAGGGAGCAATTAAGAGAACTTGCTCACAAAGCATTATCCTTCAAAGACTTAATAATGCAAGGGAGGAAAAGTGTACCTTAGAGGATCAATTTTGTGCATCACAGCAAATACAGAAATTATTTTGGAGAAAATTCTTTCCCCAACAACTAAATGCAGTGAAAGGTCAAGTGTGAGACTGTCAGGGAAAGGGAATAGTGGAGAGAAGGTGGTGGGGGATTGAGCCTGTGATATCTTGCTCCTTAAAACTTCTGGTGCCGTGTTTGCTCTTGCTAGGCAGTGTGTAAATCTCTCCATATAATACACTTAACTCACCAGCCAGTATCGTAGAACCAAGATGCTGGCCCTCTATGCCAGGGGTAGCTTCTCTGGGGCTATGGTGGAGGGAGTGGACGAATGTCAGGGGACTGGTGCCTCTCTGACGTGGAACGGCTGAGGGAGCTGGCCCTGTTTAGTCTGGAGAAGCCTGAGAAGGGACCCCGTCAATGTCTATCGGTATCTGAAGGGAGGGTGTAAAAAAGGATAGGGCCGGGCTCTGCTCGGTGGTGCCCAGCAACAGGACAAGAGGCCATGGACAAAAACTGCGTTCCAAGAGGTTCCACCCGAACATGAGGAAGAACGTCTTTCCTGTGCAGTGACCGGTCACTAGAACAGACTGTGCACTCAGTCTGGNTGAAATGCAGGGTATGTGAGGTCCATCGCGGCAGAGAATGGAGGGCTTAATCTGCCGTAAATACCTCTGTGAGACTCTAACTATTGACCTGCTGCTTTCGCTGCCTGTAGAAGAGGTAGTTACAACCGCTGGCCGCCCTCCTGAGCGTTTGCAGGTATTTTAAGTAAGGCTTAAAATCGGGTAGGGAGAAAGGCTCGGTTGCGTTGGCCGAACAAATGGAGGTTTATGAAATGGAAGGTCCACTGAGATGGGGCTCTGAGCAGCCTTCTTTCGTGAAAAGTATTCCTGTTCGTGTCAGGCAGGTCACTTGGATCTAGTGATCTTCAGGCTCCAGCCCCAACCCAGATTATCATATGGTATGTCTTTTATAGCTTGGTTTACGGATAGGTAAAGTTAGAAATCACGACAACAACAGATGACCTGAAATTTACTTAGGCTGATTTTCCAACTGTAAAGGGGAAAAAATGTTCTTCCTTGCAAGTGTCATTAGCGAGGATTTTAGGGGTGGTTTCTGTAGCTTTTTCTGATGCTGGATGTTACACTCTGGTACAGGTTTGATATTCATTATAGTGCTTTAGCTTGTCACTAACGCCTTGGCTGTGTTGTAGCATACATACAGTCTCAGGCTGTGCCCGGGGAGGTTCAGGATGGGCATTAAGAGGCGTTTATTCACAGAACGGGTGATTAGACATTGGATGGGGCTGCCCAGGGAGGTGGTGGTCCTTGGAGGTCTTTAAGTAAAGCCTGGGTGTTGTGCTCAGTGCCAGGGTACAGCTCTCAGGGTGGTGTTGGACTCTGTAATCTCAGCTGTGTTTCCAATCTAATTGATTCTGCTTCTATAGAGCACATATTCAGAGATACTTCCCTAGAAATAGAGTGACTTTTTGTGTCAGGGAGAACATGGCTGATTCTCTACATGCTCGAATGCCCTTGAAGCATGTAGAGAAAGGGCTGTGCACTGACTGCTGTGTTACCTGAATCNGTCTTTCCTGTGCAGTGACCGGTCACTAGAACAGACTGTGCACTCAGTCTGGAGCCATACCAGACCCATCTGGACGCAATTCTGCGCCGTGTGCCCGGGCTGACCCTGCTGGAGTAGGGCGGTGGGCGCAGGGCCCGAGGCTGCCGCATCCCGCTGGGATCCCACGGCCGCCGCGATCCCAGCGCGCCGACCCCAGCNAAATGGAAGGTCCACTGAGATGGGGCTCTGAGCAGCCTTCTTTCGTGAAAAGTATTCCTGTTCGTGTCAGGCAGGTCACTTGGATCTAGTGATCTTCAGGCTCCAGCCCCAACCCAGATTATCATATGGTATGTCTTTTATAGCTTGGTTTACGGATAGGTAAAGTTAGAAATCACGACAACAACAGATGACCTGAAATTTACTTAGGCTGATTTTCCAACTGTAAAGGGGAAAAAATGTTCTTCCTTGCAAGTGTCATTAGCGAGGATTTTAGGGGTGGTTTCTGTAGCTTTTTCTGATGCTGGATGTTACACTCTGGTACAGGTTTGATATTCATTATAGTGCTTTAGCTTGTCACTAACGCCTTGGCTGTGTTGTAGCATACATACAGTCTCAGGCTGTGCCCGGGGAGGTTCAGGATGGGCATTAAGAGGCGTTTATTCACAGAACGGGTGATTAGACATTGGATGGGGCTGCCCAGGGAGGTGGTGGTCCTTGGAGGTCTTTAAGTAAAGCCTGGGTGTTGTGCTCAGTGCCAGGGTACAGCTCTCAGGGTGGTGTTGGACTCTGTAATCTCAGCTGTGTTTCCAATCTAATTGATTCTGCTTCTATAGAGCACATATTCAGAGATACTTCCCTAGAAATAGAGTGACTTTTTGTGTCAGGGAGAACATGGCTGATTCTCTACATGCTCGAATGCCCTTGAAGCATGTAGAGAAAGGGCTGTGCACTGACTGCTGTGTTACCTGAATCAGAACAGCTAAAATGCCATGTTTCAATCAAAATTTGATGCCCTTTCCTATCCTGACAGTAGCAAAAACATTTCATATGACTGTTCTATTGAACAGGGAAGTGAGACAGAAAGGAAGTTTAATGTTCATGTAAAATTGAAATGCCAGCAGACTTTGAAACTTCTGGCAAAGAAAGGCTTCTCTGTTTTAGTGGACTAATAAATCAACTTCTGTTGTAGCCACTTAAAGACTATGAAACCGTGCAGAATGTTATGATTTAGATTGCATTAGGTACAATGCTGCTTTCACTTGCAAACATCACGCAACCAGTGTTGCAGCAGAGAAACTAAGTAAAGGAGTGGGTATTTCAGTAATGCCATGCTGCTTTTAAAGTGAGCAATGTTTTTTTTTGTTGTTTTTTTTTAAATGCTTGCAATACGTGTTTATTTGTAATCAGGGTTAGTGTATCTCCCCTCCACTTTCCTATATATACCTCATGCAACCTGTAAGCAGGTAAAAGATATTTTGGGTAGATTTTAATTGTTTTTTGTTACTGTTATTTAAGTCCGGTGATTATTTTGCTAAAGTGGGGTTTTAGTGTTGTGCTTGATAGAGCAACCTTTTTGAGAGCCAGGGGTGTTCCTAGCAGTGTGCAGTACAGGTTGCAGTTGAGGAATCTTTGCAGATACTGAACAGCAATGGAGACCAGTGTTACCTTCAAAAGAGAAGAAAGGTTGACTGAGAAGTGGTTTTGTCTGTACTTAATACCTGTGTGTGCATATGACAGGAGTGGCCTGCTTTTGTCCATTTTAGGAGAAATCTGGTTTCTCCCCCCGAATGATGGACTTGATTGGTTTTGATTTGGGGAGTTTGTTTTCCCACACACACTCCTTGTCATCCTTTGTACATAGGAACAGAGATAGAGCTCCAGGAGTGGAAACCTTAAAACTTTCTTTGACTTGAAATAAAATCAGCACTCAAAATAATGACGCTGTTGTTGTTTTATACTTTTTGCACTTTGAAGAATTGCAGCATTTAAAGAAAAAAATTTTACTTTTATTTTTTAAGAAAAAACAAAATTATATCATGGGGATGTTTAAAGTGAAAGACTTTAGAGTGTACACACAAAAGAAACTTCTTAGATTTAATTTATTATGTACTATTGTGAGTGGGAAAGCCCCTCTTCATTTGTTGCAAACCTTTTGATTTCGGAGCTGCTTGTTTTCACTGGCTTTAGAAAAGGTAGCTGTAACTTCTGGGGGTCCTTTTAAAGCTACATTATGCTATGATTCCATGAGCTATTAAATAATGGTGTGAAACACCTTACTTGATGGTAGAGAAGGTGTAATTCTTTCTTCAGGTCTTAGAACCAACTGGTAGCAAGCAAATAACATTGAAGATGGGTATTCATGAGTTATATGGGGTGTTTACATGACTAACTCTGTGTAAAATGAAGAGACACTTTGAAAAAAGTTAAGGCCCTTCTCCAAAGCTTATTTATGATCAGTTCCCACTAACTTTTTGTGGACTTTTTGTTCAGGCTTTTGTGTACTTCTATTGAGAAAATATCTGTCCAAAATGCTGAACCAATATAGTCATATGCAGGGAAAAGGGATGAGGTTTCCTCTGCAGTGTCATGAGAGGAGGGATCTTTTGCAATGAGAAATGGCCCAATATCAAGTAACTAAAATGTCATCACTTTACAAGCATGCAAGATAGTCAACAAAAATAACCACCCTCAACAAGTGGTGACCTTGTGTGAAAGTCTAGAGTGCTTTCTCTTAATTATATTCCAGTAATCCTCTTTGGATGTGGGTTTAAAAATGAATCCTTAAACATTTTGATTGTGGACATGACCCTTGGCAGGTTATTGTATAGTGCTTGTTTAATCTCAAGCTGGTTTACATTAAAGAATTTTATGAAATCACGACTGTGATACTTACTACTTTCTTTGGTCATATTTTTGATCTGCATCTGCTGCTTTTCTTATTTCTCCATGTAGAAATGGAACACAAAAGTCTGGAATGCTCTTAGTGATCAGCTTTCAAAGTAAATCAGCTATTTATAGAATTAGCTGGAGAGCTGAGTTGTTCCTTGCTTGTACTTGCATCCTGATAGTTGATAGCACCATGATATGTCCAGTTTATACTGTTTCATTTGAACTGCTACAGGGATTTTTAGAAAGGCAAGTCTCTTGATTACCTTGGTGCTAGAGTCTGAAGTCTCTGCATCTGAAGGTATGGTGTGGAGAACTCTTTTGCTGTCTTTGATTTTTCTTTTTAGGGTCAGAATTAAAAGTGTGAGAGGCAGAATTCTTGTTTGGACTTTGATGTTTCTTGTTTCTTATTTGAATTACAGCCTCATTGACTGTGGGTGCTTTTGCATGCTAAGTTAACAAGGTAAAAATGGAGTACAGAGTGAAGTTTCAGGGTTTTTTTTTTTTTTCAAGCTTAAACTAATCAATTATGAGATAGCAACTAATTTTTTTACTTTTTATTTTTTAAAATTTATTTTAATTTTTAATTTTTTTAAATTTTAAAATTTTTAATGCAATAACTAGCTACCCATGTCTTGTACTGCAGATTTTACTACCTAGTCACACAAAATTACCCGAACTTGTGAAGAAGGAGAAGATGATTATGCCCTAAACCCTCCATCTTGTTACATATATATTACTTTAACTAGCCACCTTAAATTCTAAATTTCTCACTGGGTGATATAACACACTTCTATTCAACTATACACTCACAGACTCAGTGCTATCACTCAGTTTTGGAAGCCTTTCCCAGGGCTTAAGGTCAAAGGCACTATATCTTTGTGAATAATTTTCTGTCAGCACAGCAAGTGTGAAATTCTCTGTGTCCAGGGTTTGGACAGTATGGTGCCATTTTCCTGTTTCATCAAACTTTCACATGAATATTTGTATTAGCACAGGTGAAACACTTTGTCTGTCTCCACAGTTTGAGGTCATGATAAGCTCGTGCCTTCTGGTTTGAGACAGCAAGGCAGTCTAGATGTTCACTGCCAGCTCTCAGTGTTTGTTTATTGAGTGTTTCATTAGTCCAGCCTCCAAGGTGGTGGATGAATGTCATGAAGAGAAGAGCAGGCAGTTCTGTTTTCCTTTGGGTCTTGATAATAGTACATTTACTTAATCCTGTCTGGACTATTCCAACTTTAAATATGCAAGAGCCGTGATATAACAGATATACTTGGAGTTTTTGATCAGTCTGGATCCCTTGATTGGTTCCACAGTTCTGCTCAGGATAGCTAGCTGTGAGTTTTTCCATGCTTCTAATTTTCTTTTTTTGTCTTCTAGAGAAAACATATGATGGCTTAGGTAGGGATCCCCTGCTGCTTGCAGGAGAACCCAGAAGAGTTATGAGTGCCCTTTTGTAAATAAAGTAAGGTAATCAAAAATCTCTTCTGTCACCTGCCTTTTCTTTCCCTCTACAAATACAAATGAGTGTGTTCCCCAAGCCAGGGGTTGGGGTTTTAGTGGTGATATTGGTTTAGAGGAATGTTTTTATTTCGAGGAGTGGTTCTTGTCAGAAAAAGTGCTTGCAGTAGCTGCTCACTGAGTTGGGCAAGCCCCAGGGTGGGTGCTGGACTGTGTGGGTGTCCTGAGAAAACACAGAGGTTAATGTGATGTGTCATGGTGCCGCAGATGCAGACAGAAAAGAACAACAGTTGGAATGGCTGCACGTAGAATAAATGGATGATTGGTTTTTTTTCACATAGTTTGGCTGAAACAAAGGCTATTAGTAAAATCTAAGCTTAGTTGGGAAGCAGTTAATCTGAACTAAGTTGTTTGATAGGAGTCTGTGAAGAAGAGAGCTAAAAGGTGGAAAATTTGGGAAAAGTAAAATGTTTTACTTTAGTACTTTGAAATGTGGTACTAAAAAAAACACCTTCCACCAATGGTTTTCTCCTAGAGTGTAAGATTTCTTTTTAAAAATTTTGAAGTTCAGATGTTTGTGTTGTAGGTCAATCTTAGTATATCTAAGGCTGATTTGAAACAGTAAGGAAGCTTTTGCCACCAGAAGTCAGTTTTTCAGCCACTGGTACACCTAGAGCCAAATGTCACACTCAGCAGAGTGTTCTGCTGCTGTGGAACATGCAGGCTGGGTCGGCTGCCTTTCTAGGGAGAGATGGGACAGCTCTCCACCTGTGGCTTCTGGTGGTGGACAGGGCCCCTTACGGTCATCTGTCACCTTCTAGTGATCCCAGCTGGTGTGTTCTTGCTTCCTCAGAAAGCATGTGGAAGGCTGGCCAGAATCTCATTTCTAAGTCATGCACAGTATTTGGAATGTGCAACCATTCCTGTCAGCATCTGGTTGGACAACTGTTGAGGAGTTTCCTGTGAGATGCTGGGTTGTAGGTAGCCAGAGCTGACAGAAAAAATGGGTTTTACAGTTCCAGAAACATTTTTTTAACAGAGAAAATGTTATTGACCTGAATATAGCCAGAACAAGACAATGTTGGAGACTCAGATCAGTTGGTAAAGTGTCTTCAGCTTGACTGTTCAATGATCCCCAAGGAGAGATGTGTCCTTGCTCTTCTAAAATAGTAAATCTTTGCTACTCCAAACTATAGCATAGTCAAGCTGCCTAATTCCCCCCTATGACACACACTCTTGACTTTCTAGCTAACTTTTAAGATAATAACTTGTCATAGTTTATTCATGGTAGTGTCAGTATGACTAGCTCAAAACTTGCCACAGTACAGTGTGCTGCTGTTTCTTCCTGTCTCTGAGAAGTTCATCCGAAGAGCCTCAGCAAGGAGCCTCCTGATTTTGATTTAAATTATCAAACTACTATGAAGTCATCATCCCTGGAAAATAAAGCTTTACAAGTAAGCTAGTAGGCAACCTTAACAAGGAGCAGCCCTACTGGCCAAGTCAGTGGTTCAGCTTAAAGGGGGGATAGAAGGCATGGAGAGGTGTTTCATTTGTTGATAACCTGCTGTGAGTGACTGAGTTGGTGCAGTAGTGTGACTGTCCTCATGTGCTAGGACCATGAGGAACACCTGGAGGTGGTGGGGCCCTGAGCATCCTCTGTACATGATGCCCATCTGGCCAACTCTGCTCTCCTGACAGTTCTGTCAACTGTTCCCCAAAAGGCCTGTGCACTGCTTGACTTGGACTTGTCCAAGCAAAACCAAAATGGTTCTGAAAAGAGGCGGCAGCAGCAGCACTCCAGCTGAGAGCTGGCCACTAAGCTCTGACCAGATTGGGTGGTTTTCCTCTTTGTCTGCATGACCCTGAGGTGAGCTGCCAAACTTGCTAATGTTGTGATTTTCTTGTTTATTTGTTCATGGGCTAGTGTGGACTGTGAACGTGTGTGCTGAGAGGAGTGGTGGTGACCTTGAGGCTGTGTCTTCCAACCAGTATTCCTTTGGAGTTCTAATTAAAAGGATCATTGAATCAGCTGAACTGGCCATCTGTTGGGTTAAGCTCAAAGGGAAGAAATATAAGTTTTATGTTTTGATTTACCAAGCTATATTTTCCTTCTCAATTTAGTTTGCATCTACCAATAAATCAGGTGGTAACCACTAGAAGAAAGTATCTGCATAAATATAATGATGTGGAGTGTGATTTGTAAATGCAGAATTTTCTGAAAAGACAAGTTATTTTATTACCTTGGTAGGCTATTTGACTGTGACAGAAACTCTCAAATATTTTAGAGAGGCTATTAAACTATCTGGACTGTTAAACTGATGAGAGCATTTGATGGAAGTTGTTCCACCATTCCTAAGTGACGAACTATTCCTTTTGTATGTCCCTCTCTGAGGAACTAGTCTGGTGGACACTGGGTCTGTCCCAGTTCCCCTGCAAGAGTTCCCCTGAAAAGCCAGTCTTAGGGCTTCTCATTTTAAATAACTTCTGTCATCTTTGTAGCCAAAACCAAATTACTCTTGAAATGCCACAAAATTTTATTCAGACAGTATACAAATGTCCTAATTTTTATTTTTTTTTAATCTGGAAACATTTTCTTCCTGATACTTATTAAAATCTATACTCTAGAGAGGGACTTAAGTGTGTCTGGTAAATGAGTCTGGTAAAGTGTTTTTAACTTGACTGTTCACTGGTCTCCAAGGAGAGATGTAAATGGTAAATGAGTGCAGATCATGTCAAAGTTTTACTTCAAATGGAGAAAACTAGTCGTAATGTTGATATAAATGGTCATTGCTCTCCTTCCATGTTGTGAAAGTTTTTTTGCCTGCTTTTTCAGCAAAGATTATAAAAGAGGATAAAGTACCATGTAATAAAAAGTTCTCCAGAGCCTTCTCAGAAGAGAAGGAACTCTTGGTCCTCTCAGTTCTGAGTGTTCACAAAAGAGGAGTTTAGGACTCTAAGCTAAAGGGCTTTATCCTTTTTGAATATGCGGATCCAGCCAGGCTTTGAAGTGGTAGAGATGTGCTGTGTGTTTCTTGCATTCCAATTGCAGACAGCTGAGATTGTTGATAAATGGGGAATCATTGCTAAATGACCTTAAACTTCACTGGCAACTCCAGCCAGTGCCAGAAGGATTTTTTCTGGCTGGAAAGAAAGCAAACTACTCTGTGACATTGTGTCTGACATTTTAAGGTTGTCTTTAAGCTCTGACATTCCATTGCACTGCCTGAAAAGGGCAGTGGGGGAAATCAGGGTAGTTCTTGGATAGAAAGAGGGAGTTTTCCCAAGAGGATTTAGTCTGTTATTAGGATTTATCTTTCTGCATTAAGAATAGCTAAAGGATTCTTGTAGGTTTCATAAAATATGCTCATATCTATGGTTTTAGATAGATTGTCAATAGGGTGTTTCTTATTTCTGCCTCATCTCCTTTTCCTGGACAGGTTAGTATGGACTATTTGATTTGTTTTTCATTAGCGATGAACTCTTAAGATGTTAATCTTCTAATAAGAAAATCTGGATTGTTAATGACCTGAATCCTGAGGACTTCTAGACTTTGAGAGGCAGTTTTGTTTATCCTGATTTTCCCTCAGTTTTGGCACACGCAGGACATCTGGTTTAACACCAGTGGGATAGCATTGAATTGCTAGCACTTACATCCTGTGTCTTTGGGACTTCATTATTCTTCTGCCCATCTTGGCTGTGTAATGCCTGCTGTGCTGTGTCACGTGCAGTTGTTTGTAATGTGTGGGGAATGTACTTCGTCTAGTGAGCAAAGTTTGTGCTAAGAAGTTTAGCATCACTGCAGCTGGGGTGATTTTTTGGTTATAAGTGACCCTGTAATGCTTTTAAGGGATGGGTGTGGTTTTTTGACCTTGCTTCTTAGCTTCATGTTATGTTAAACATCTTTTTCTTGTGATTTTCATCCTGTTATTATTCTACTAATGTAAAGATGAATCCAATTTATTCAGATCTATTTAAGCTTATTAACAGCACACTCATCTGCTGTTGTACTTTCTTTTATTGATTCTTGGTTGGCCAGATGTTTGCAGAAAGTGTCTTGAGCTGCTGCTTCTGACTAGTCCACAGTCTTGGTACCAGGGAGGCTTGCAATATGCTAGGAGACATGCTAGTATCCAAAAAGAGGCATGGGTTTGTCTTGTTTTTGAGCGATTGGCAGTGCACAGGTAATGTTCTGTGTTGGAAGATCTCTGCACTTTGTATGCTGCATAGTCATATGTTTAGTGTTCCATGAAGGTAAATTTCCAAGGGGTTGGTGACATGATGCTAATCCCCATCCCTCTGCTGCAGCTGTATTTGCAGGAAACATTATGTGGAAACAAAAGATAGTATCAAATGATACAGAGTCATAGAATATGCTGAGTTGGAAGGGACGCACAGGATCTTCAAGTCCAACTGCTGGCCCTGCACAGAACACCCCCAAGAGTCGCGCACTCTGCCTGAGAGCTTTGTCCAAACACTCTTTGAACTTGGACAGACTTGGTGCTGTGACCACTTCCCTATTCCAATGTTCAGCCACCAGATGGGTGAAGAACCTTTTCCCAAGGTCCTGTGTAAGCCTTCCTACTCAGCTTTGTGCTGTTTCCTGGAGTTCTGTCACTGGTCATGACAGTGAAGAGCTATAGCTGGTATTTTTTGACATTGGAGGCTTGATAACATTCTGTTGAGTGTCATTTGTTTCAGCTCCACCATGGGTTACTTTGACTATCTATGAGTAAGTAGCATGAGAAATAAACACTGGGAAGTTAGATTTTACTGCAGATGTGATGGTAAAAGGCTGCTATCTAGCAATTAGCACAAGGGTTTAAAGAAAAAGTAATCCTGAACAGTGCAATACAATCTATTTAACATATAAATTGAATTGAAAAGTGAGCTGCTTAACATACAATTAACTCGAGGAATCAGTAAAAGCAGAAAAAAAAGATGTTTAAAAATATGAATGAAATTCAATGCACATTTGCAATTACTGGGATAAAATTAAGAGCTCTATCCATCATTTTAAGTCTGGCATCTAGAAGTTACCTATACAATACTATTTTAACTATAACGCAGCCTTTGATAGTTAAATATCTGGGCATTTGATGGCATGTGACTTCTTTGAAGCTGCCAGTCTTTGTTAGATGAAAGAATTGAAACTAAAATAAAGCTGCCAGCTGATTAGCTGTCTCCTAATTTTTGTCTTCAAATATTCAGTGTCTTTCATGATTAAATTTAATGCTTGCTGCTTTGTGCTGCACATCTTCACCCAGTTGGAAGCAATTGGCAAATCATCATCTCTTCGTTGTATTTCCTGTGCCTGACTTGGTTTTGGGAAGGACTGAGCGCCAGACTGATGCCGTGTCACTAGAGCAGCTCAGTCAGATTTGCAGTCTGAATGCTAATCCGGTCTCCTCTGCAGTAAGTCTGTGTCCTGCACGTGCAGGAACACACTCCTGAGGCAGTTCAGGCTGGGGTTCTGGCCTCTCCTTACCTAAAGGACAATGAAGACAAATTTTCTTGGCTTTTCTCTGCCCTCTGACTTCAGTGAGTGAGGTGGAGGTTATAAATACCTAGTTTTGTTAGTTGATTTGTCTACAGTCAACAGGTTTAAAAAATAGCTTTACTGAATAGGGTATTTTTTATATTTAAATTGCTAATTATTGTGTGAAATGTCTTGCTTTAATAATTCTTGAGGTTGTTTTTTTCTCAAGAAAAGTACTCAGCATAATTTGAGGCAATGCACATTATTTGTGTGGAGGGGAACAACAGATGGTAAGGGATTTTTTACACCTGGAAAAGACTTTACAGTGTATGTTGCCATGAGAGTTTTGTGGTTCTTGCTCTGTCCAGGAACTGCCAGCCTTGCTGCTGTCACTGGGATTCAGCTGTCACACATCCTCATGTTAGACATGAATTAAAAATTAAGAATTCTGCTTAGCAGCTCTTACACTGAACTCCTGACAAAATGGGGCTGGTCTGCTCCATTCTTGCAGTATAGACTCTGCCCTTTGCCTTTTAAGTTTTGCAGATTTGGGTTGGTTTAGGTTATACTTTTAAAAAAGAAATAATGCTGTATCACAAATATCAACAACCAGCTTGGCTCCTGCCATAGCAACAGAATGGCAAGACTTATGAGTCTAGGGATAGAGTGAAGGAGAGCTGGGATTATTTTGACATCGTGATGGAATCAGCTTAGCATGTACTTAACATCACAGCTAAGCTATATTAAAAGGCAGTGCAAGAGCTGGTAGTATATCACAGTGATCTTAAATTAAAGAAGAGCCTGGTGAGTGATGTGTATTTTTACCTTGCTGTTACCCCACAGCCCCACAAGTATCCAGTGCTGTTGCTGCAGGGCTTCAGTTTGGAGTTTCTTCCTCTTAACAGAGTCAAAACATTGTGGGTCCAGGTTTGGCATAGATGTTGGTGACTTGCCCTTTGAAATGACCACTGAAGACCTAACTGAACTCCTGCTGTCTTTGCAGGCTCAGTATTGATCATAGAATGATTGACAGTATTGGTGATGCTCCCCTGCCCTCCTTAGAAGATGATGCGCTTGCTACCGACAGTGAAAAGGAGGATATGTTTTGCAAAAGCTCCAACTGATGTTCTGCTTGGTTATATCGAAGGATACATGTTGACTCTGATGTAGGAGGGAAGCTCCATTTCCTAGGCTTTTAGCAGAGCCATGGGGCAGGAGTTAATAGGCTCTTTTCCAACTATAAAAGCATGTCACATATAGTTCAGTTTGGTGTTGAGGAATGCAGCTTTTGAACTATGTGTTGAAAAAGTTGCAGTGTGCTGACTTGTTTTGGGTTTTTTTATTGCTTTCTAGTGCTAGGCTATAAATAGAATTTGGTTTATGATAGTGCAGGGTGAAAATTTGCTTTTTGTATCCTTAGAAGTGCCTTATAAGTGACAAACTGCAAAGGAAAGACTTCTGTAACTGTAAAGTAAATTACCAGAATTGGGAAAACGAGTTGGTTGTTTTTGTTCAGATTTACTTAGAAAACTCTGAGGTGACATATAATGAATGAATATATTGGTGGCCAGATAAAATTCTCATTCCCTTGTAAGTCAGATTTATCAGTCTAAGGGAGTGTAATGGTGCGAGTGACTCCTATAGGTCTCAAGGATGCTGCACTGTCCAAGTTGAAATGAAAATATTCCTTATGTCATTATTCTACGATATTAAACCATTTTCTACAGTGACCTAAACAGAAGAAAAAGCTGATAGAATTAAGAACTAGGAAAAAACAAACAAAAAATACAAGATTTCTTTGTTTAAGGTGACTAATTTCAAGGTAGAAGGTAAGCCCCTTGTGATTGAAATCTACTTTCCAAATATTGAAGCTTGAATGACTCATTCTGTGGTACAGGGAGGTAGATGAAACTCAAATATGTGTAAACTACAGTAACAGATGTTTGGGGCTGCATGTTTGGAGATGGGGAAAAGAAAATCTAGGCGTTTCTCCACAACTGACAACCACTTTGTGATGTAGTTTACTGGGACAGGTACTAGAAAGCTGCTTAAGCTGGCATCTTTGGCACTTCTTACTTCTGTCTAGAAGACTGAATGGTAAGTCATAACAGAGACTCACTTTTACAAATGCTTGAAGAATTCATGGAGTTGGTCAATTAGTTTTAGTGTTCATTTGTAAAGCTTGAAACCTAACCTTCACACTACCTGTTCACTGGTTTTGAACTAGTTGAAATCCATGGAAACAGAATGCATTTAAGGTTATTAAGAAGGGATGTTTAGTTTATGCACAGTCTGTTCTTTCATCTGGATTAAAAATGTGAATAAAATAATCCAATTGAGATAATAATCTTGTTTGTAGCTCTGATCTTGCATCACAAGAAATGCATCAGTGTTCCAGTGAGCACTGGTAGACAGATAAAAGGTTTGGATAAAGGAGGCTGTGAATGCCTCAAATGTTATCTTGGTATTGAATATGACAAATTGGGATTTTAAAGAGTTGCAAACGAGTTAGAAGAGGAAATTCGAGAAAACCATGGTTCTAGAAGCAGGGACAAGCATGCAGGAATGTAAAACACAGATACCAGCTGTGTGGTGCTGGTCACTGTACCCTGGGGCAACTGGAAAATTAGCTGCTTGGGTGAAGATGCTTTCTCTGCACTTCAGCAAGTGGGTCCACGGGTAGCAGGTGGGGTTGTCTTGATGGGCAAACTCTCTTCTCATGTCCTGAAGACAAAGGGTAGCAAGGGCTGTTAGAGCTCCTAATAGTGTTTTTGCTGGCTGGAGCCTCCTAAGGAAGGGGAGCCTGGAGCAGCTGTAGCTTCTTGGCCAGATTGATAGTGCCTGGTGGAAATGATCAGTAGTCCCTGGTAAACTCCAGTCTGTGGTGGATCAGCTTCTCTCAGTCTCTGCTTTATGCAGTTCTGGTACAGTGCAGACCAAGATACCCTGTCTCTTCAGTCTTTGTTCTATTACTGACTTGGCTAAGGTAGGGATATTTCATTAATTCTGAAACTTTTATTTTGAAGTTTTGTTACTTCTTAGATTTTTTTTTCCCATTAACTACTGAATTTTCAATTGGAGGGTTTTCTAATAAGCAGTAACTTTATACTGGAGATGCAGTTTCTCTGCCAAAGTACGGATTGTGTTACAGGAGCTTTTTTGGACGTGCATTATTTTGGTAGGTACTGGTGATTTTGATTGATGGTTGCATTTTTTTGATGAATTTTCACTATGCCTTTGGTCACTCAAAAGCATGCCAGGTAAAAGATGTTCATGAACTTGTTTAATATGAACTTGGTATGTATCCACACCTGTAACTGGTGGTGCGTTCAATTGTTCCACCTCTAAGTCCAGTCAGTCATTGCCCACTGTTCAAACTGATAATCATTTATCTGTCATCTTGGGGCTAAGGTGAGATGTGCTGGTAAGGCATGTGCAGGTTCCGATTCCTCAGTCCATTACATGAATAAAGATACTTGTTCAAAGATGCTTGGCATATAAGATTATGGTTGGATTTGTACCAGGCTCTGGGAAAGCTTTGGGGGGTGGGAGAGAGTTGATTTGTAGTTTGTAAAGGAAGGAATGAAGGAAGTTTCCCTTTACCACAAATGTTTGTTTTTTAGTGTTCAGAGAACATTGAAATTGGGAGCTCATGCAAGAAAGCAGTTCAAACTGAGAGCCTTATGCTTAACTCTTGTTTTACTGTCAGGGAGAAGTAAGGTGTAAAGGATAGTCTGAAAGACTCACATGTGAGCAAAACCCTTCTGCAATGCTGTCATAGATGTAGGACTTTGTTCAGTTTTCAGGGCATATGGATGTATGTGTTTTGGGAGAGTCACTTTTTCTAAAATTTTTCTTGGCTTCTTTCTAGGATCACATGATTCTTTCAGCTACTGGGTTGATGAGAAATCTCCTGTGGGACCAGACCAAGCAACAGCCATCAAACGTTTGGCCAGAATTTCCTTGGTTAGAAAGATCATAAAGAAATGGTCAGTGACTCAAAATTTGACTTTCAAAGAACAGTTGGAAGGTGGGATCCGCTACTTTGATCTTCGTGTATCTTCCAAACCTGGGGAAATAGGACAAGAGATTTACTTCATACATGGCTTGTTTGGCATCAGCGTATGGGATGGGCTGAAGGAGATTAATAGTTTTCTTGAGCAGCACCCCAAGGAAGTAATCTTCTTGGATTTCAATCATTTCTATGCCATGGATGATAGCCATCACCACTTCTTGATCAACAGGATCCACTCAGCATTTGAATCCAAACTTTGTTGTGTTCAATGTGTAGAATATGTGACGTTACTGTACATGTGGGAGAAGAAACACCAGGTAGGGAAAGGATGTTTAATGCTTTTCAAACCCAAAATGTTAAGATTTTAAAATGACAAGCTGGATATAGCTCCCCCTCGTGTGTATTGGACCAAGGATGCTGCTGATGCTCAAATTAAAGCCCACTAGGGCCTCCTCTATGTAGTGTGCATGTCTTCCTCCATTTACATGCAGCCGTGTATCCCCTCATCCATGGTGTGGCCAGTCTGTCCTGCTCCCAAGCATGTTTGTTAAATAAACTATAGTGTCCTTTGAGCCCTGTGTTCCTCACAAAGGGTTTTCTCTTCTGGAAGGGCAGACTTGTGTCAGTGAGGATTTAATTAACTGTTGTCTTTCTGGCCAGTGCTTTAGTATAACTAAGCTATGGACTGAATTTCTTACCTCCTTTGCAGCCATACAGATCTGCAGAGGCATGGTTAATACCTCCTCTCTGTAGTAGCTGCTCCCATAGGTACACAAACTTGAGAACATAAAAGGGTTTCAGCAGCATCACATAATTCTTAAACTGGAAATGAGGCTTTGAGAGGAATTGTTTTGAACTGGTGCTGTCAGTGCTAGGGTTCAAGATGAATCTCATGTAAATGTGGGTGTTAGTAAAAAGCATTGCCTCTTTGTGCTGTAGAGGAGCACCTTACAAGGTATAAAATATTAACTTTGGACTTGACAGTTTTGCTGACAGCAGGACGGCCTTTGGTTTCTCATGCAGCAAGTGTGAGCATGAAGCCAGTATGTCAGTCTTGTGCCAATCAGCCCAACACGCTTTACCCTCTTAGTAGGAGGTATTCAGAAGATGGCAAGACTGTTGAAATCCTTAACTTCAAGTACAGATATAGTATTTTCTGACAGTAAGAAGCTGCAGTGCATTTAAGCTGAGTTCTTTAAATGACAGAGGCAATTTTGTCACTTTAAACTGATGACCCATAAAGCCTGAAGCAGTCCTGTACTCAGAGCTGAACAAAATGATCTCCATCTCCTTTGGCAGTAGTGCAACAAGTATACTCACAGTCATGACTCAAGAGTAACTTCTTTCTGCTTAGTCCTCTTCACTGCTATGGTAGCTACAACAGTACTGTATGAACATAAGCCAATGCAGCAGCCTGTTCAAATAAAAATATAGTAATTGTGAATTTTTAAAATTTTTTGGTTTTGTTTTTGTTTTTCTTTTTTCTGTTCTGTTAGGTTCTCATATTTTACCACCACCCTTTGTATCAGCAATATCCCTTCCTGTGGCCAGGTAATAAAATGCCAGCACCATGGGCTAATACAACTAATGTGCACAAACTACTGCAGTTCCTGGAGACCACACTTGGGGAACGAAGTCGTTATGGGACTTTCCATGTATCTCAAGCAATTCTCACACCTCGAGTGAAAACAATTGCACGGCATTTAGTTCGCGGTCTGAAGAACACACTTGTTCATAGGTATGGACTTGTCTTGAATTTCTCAATTCTTTACTTAACGTGTTCTGTTGAAAGAGGCACTGAGCAGGCAAGAAACTAGGAAATGTTTGCTTAGGCTTGCTGAAATCATGCAGTTTTGCTCAGTACAGTTGTTCATGAGACATATTTGCAATCATTAAAAATAAAGAATTAGTGCAAATAAAGTAACAGGATATATATGTGTTTCCCAGTAATGGGAACTTTTTCTCAAGGTGGTATGATTTTGTAAAATGTAGAATGGATGTATGGCTTCAAACCAATAATTCATTTCAAACTGGCTGAAGTTGAATTTGGGGGGGGGGGGGAAAAAATCTTGTGCCACAGAGGAAATTTGCTTATTTCTGGACTTAGTTTTGCATACAAATGTCTTGGTAATTTCAGTAGCGGACAGAGATGAAATTATGACCTAGGGCAGTACTTTGCCTTGGTTTCAGTTTGTTGATTTTTTGGTTTTTTGGGGTTTTTTTGGAGGGGGAAGGTTTTCAAAAAATTACATTCACCATTTGACTTTTTTTAATACCACTGAACATTATACAATTAATTTTCTTATGAGTAAGGTCACTGTAAGAGGGCTTTGCTTTGATTGGCACAGACTACCAGTAATTTTTAATAGCATTAACAGCATGACCAGGATAGTTCCATATAATTTATTTTATGAAGTTACCACGTTGTAGCCCGTTTGCTAAAAATTACCAGAACTGTAAGAGTCCTCTTGGATATTAGGAAGAAATTCTTTCCTGTGAGAGTGGTGAGGCCCTGGTACAGGCTGCCTAGAGAAGTTGTGGATGCTCCATGATGTCCCATTCTCTGGAAGCGTTCAAGGCCACGTTGGGTCGGGCTCTGAGCAGCCTGGTGTAGAGGAAAGCGTCCCTGCAAATGGCAAAGGGCTGTTGGACCGCGGGGATATTTAAGTCCTTTCCAAGCCAGGCCGTTCAGTGATTCTGTGAGTAAGAAAACCGCAGGTTAGGTGTAACTCCCGGCAGGTTCGGTGCCGTTCCTGTTCAGAGGCGATGGTCCGGCCAGCCCCGCTGGAGCCCCCGCTGCTGCTGGGCTTCGGTGTCGCGCCTGTGCCGGCCGCGCTCGCCACCAGGGGGCGCTGGGGGCCCGCGAGCGCCGGTCCCTCCAGGGCGTCAGCTCCAGGGCCGGACGGAATTCCTCGGCCGAAAGCGCCGAAGGATCTTTGCGTTTCGCGGAGTGGGCGGGCAGCTGTGTCGAGGGACTCCTGGCGCAGATCTGTGCTCTAAGTCACTGTTAGCGGGAGTCCTGCCTTCAGTGCATCCCTCGCCCGCCTTACCACTTGTTTGCCACTAAACTAAAACCGCAAGTAGGTGCTGCTGTTTACATAAGCATAGTTACTTGTGTGCGTTTGCACGAGCTAGCTGATATGCAGATCTGTCTTTGCAGTTTTATGTAGGTGCCTGCCTTCTTGTATGGAAATTTTGCCCTGAATTTGAATATTTAAGTGTTCTCGAGCTCTTGCTAAAGGACACTTGCAACAAGTCACACTTAGCTGGCCAAAGTCTGGTGTATCCCGTAGCAATAACTATGCCTTCCCTTATAGTTCTTGATAAGTTTTTTTTATTGTCCTGATGCAACACGAGTGGAATTGTTTTTAAGTTTGGGTTTGCTTTTTTCTCTTCATCATCCTGTTAGCTAATTTGCTAGCCTACCATCTTCTCAAATAATGTATGCCTTGCAGCACTAATCTAAATATTGCTAGCATATTTAGCCGATTGTGTCTACTGCTGAAAAGCATGGTGTTTCATGTTAGAGTGTAAGAAAGCTGGTTCAGACTCCTGACTTGCACTGTGTCCAAGAAATGACTTGAAATTTCTCCCCATGGTAGAATTTGTAGCTCAGTTTAACTCAGTTCCTGACACACCTCTCCTTTATCCAGTTATAGTGATGTATAGCAGGAAGCTCAACCCCTATGAAGCTGACACCTTCGTTCTAAGTTTGGTTTCCCTGACCCCATTGCTCTGAGTGGGTCTGGAGGCTGGAGAGAGTTTGGGAGAAATGCTATGCCCTGCCTTATTTCCTGTCTACAACTTATGCATTGCCTCCAACAACTTATTTCCTGCCCACCCTAAGGCAGAGAAGAGCAAGGGAGTATCTTGGGCCAGGTATAGCCTCTCTTTGTGTTACGCTAGTCTGCTGTGAAATTGAGTGTTTGACTTAACATATGCTTGGGTGAAACCAAACCACAGTGGACAAAATTGTAGTGCGGTGTTAAATCCTGAAGCACAGACTGCCCAGTGGATATTGAGAGGTTTTGTATGCCTGCTAGTTTGGATTGATGCCTGACTAATACATCTGTTTGAGAGCTAATGACCTATGTTAAGCACTCATCAGCCATTTAGGGTGACAGCCAGGCCCTGATCACTATCAATATGAGATAATACATTTTGTAAACAGCATGTTGTGTTTGAAATGAGTAGTATATGTGTAGAAAAGCACTTCTTTTAGTGTTTAATTTTCTTTATTTCAATTTCTTTAGGAACCTGCCCATGATTTTGAATTGGGTGAAAGCACAGAAGCCTGGTGTTATGGGTGTTAACATAATTACGTCAGACTTTGTGGAGCTGGTTGACTTTGCTGCTACAGTTATTGCATTGAACGACCTCCTTTTGGAAGAGGACGAATCTGCAACTTAAATCCTGATTGCTGTGTCCCACTTGTGCTCCTTAGTGGACATCTTTGAACTATGCTAAATGTTTTACTTGTCAAGTGAAACCCATTGTAGTCTCTCTTTATAAAAAAGAGCTTCCTAGAGGAGATGTGGTTAAACCTCATATACAGCCAGATCCCTTCTCCTGGAGTTGTGTGGACCTGAGTGAGCTGAGTGCTGTATGTGTGCTGCTGTGTTTGTCTGTCTGTGCGTGCTCTGTTTGGCTGAGCTGTGTGCACATCTGCTGCCAACAGGGGCTCGTCTCTGGAGCAGATATACCCCATTGTGGGGCACATCTCCCTGGTGACTGTGCTCCCAGCACCTGGTGTGCATCCTGCTCTCTTCCCATGGCCAGGGCTCACTCCAGGGATCACTGCTGATCCTATTGCAGCATGACCAGGCTGGCCAGGATGGCATTGCTCTTAGGCCACCTCTGGCATAGCTGGGCTCAGCTGCAGGCTGCTGCTCTATTCCTTATGCTGTTTTAGACACTACCTCTGACTTACTTGAAGTGACAATACTCCTGTTGTTCAGGGGGAAGCTGTTAACACTGCATTAAATATCCAAACTGCCCTTTGGGCCTGAGAGGTGAAGGCTTGGCACAATCTTTCTTCTTGACCTCTGTATTTTACTTTATTACTTCAATACATTAATTGCAACCATGTTTAAGTGTATTTCCTGTGGCATTAATTTGGGGACTATTTCAGTCATGAAATTTTGAGGATTATAATTCTAGTCTGAACTCCTGTTTCCTGTGACATACAGGAAACATTAATTTTCCTGAATTTCTGGGACATTTAAGAAGCTATAGTATTACCTTTCTCTTTTACCTTTTGTTCACTTGGGATTTTTTAATCCATCAAATTTTCTTTGGAGAAAGTCTCTCACCCAGGCAGCCCTTCTCTGGAAGGAGGTGGGCCAAGTGGGGGCTTGCTTAGTATTCAGAGAACTGGAGCTGACAGGGACTTCTCAAAGCCCAAATACTGGATCACTGTGATTTGTGATGGGACAGTGAATTCTGGAGTCAGACCTGAAAGCTGTGCTTGTAGACAGAGCGCCACACCTATTAAGGGAGACATTTCTCCAGCCTTCACCTGCTTGTAACAGAGTAAGCAATAATCACACCAGCACAAGCAGGTGTTAGTACTGCTTCTTTCTTTAGTCATACTTACTTTTGTGCTGGTTCACAATGAAATGTGGCCATGTATGTTTGAGCCAATGCAGTCATATGTTGGTAATTATCAGCACTTAATTTACTAGCTGATAGTATCCTATGGTATGATTTATCTTCATTAGTTTTTTGGGGTTTTTAAAGCACAAAAGGGACTGATTAGTAGATACTTCTCTGCTCAGTCATCTTTCTGAAGCAAATATTGGTGCACTAATTAGTCACTGATTAGAAATTTGTATTTAAGCTTATTTATTATAGAATGGATTGTCTTTATACATATTTAATTCAAAGGAAAAATTCATCTCCAGATTTATTATTTATTTTGTTGTGTTATCCTGTGTCTGCCATCATGGTCTGACAGCTGTGAAAAATCCCAGCCTTCTTAGTTTGCTTCTCAAAACTCAGGAGAAGTGTAAAGGTTTGCAAACCTGCCATGTGAACCTTGGCTGAGTTCAGAGCAGACTGTAATCTGATTTATCTGTTGTTTGCATGGCTTTCATTAGAGTTCCTTGAATTTTTTAACTGCAACGTTTCTTGTAGGGAGTTGGGGGTGAGGGAAGTGCCTGTCACTCACTGTCTTTCTCCTTTCCACTTGTGTCTCCATGACTAGCCATAAAAACCAGGGTTTGGAAACTATGTTCAAATTTCTAGTTTAATGCTTCCTTTTAAAACCACAGCAGAAGGTTTTTATTGGATTTGGTATTTTTTTTTCTTGTTGATGAAACCATCAGAACTGGTTTTGAACAGTTTAATCTGCAAGTTTATTTAAAATACCTGGATTTTCTTTTCTCTGAATTTTATGTTTACTTTACTACTACTTTACTCATGGCCCCAACTGAAACTCCACATGGATTTGGTTTCAGTGGTTTTCTTCAAATTGTCTTGGTGCTCAGAGCTCAGTTCAGTGTTAACACCAAAGTTGTGGGTTTGATCTCTGTATGGGCCATTTGTTTAAGAGCTGGATTCATGACCCTGATGGGTTCCTTCCAACCCAGAATATTCTGTGATTCTGTAACTTGGCTTGAATGCCAGTGAGGCAGAACCAGAAAGCAAAGCAAGGTGAAGTGAGTATGATGTTTGTATTTGACCCTTAATAGATTTTGTACATTGTGTATATATATAGGCCTCAAAAGAGATTTATTTGGCTTATCCAATATTTGTACTGTGTGTGCACAGTAATGACTGTTATTAGTTCTTCTGCTGTATTTATTTGAATAGAGATGGCATCGGCTCAGGGATTTGGTTAGACTTTTTAAGTGCAAACTCAGAAATTTCTCTTACATTTTTGCTGTTTAGTTCTTGCCACTTGAAACATGCTGGGTGTTGAGAGTGTTAGCAGAGGGAAAAGAAATGGAAAACTTATTTCATTTAGTATTAATGGTTGAGTATGTGTGTGTGAAAACCATTTGTGTAAGTTTGGCCTGTCAGACTTGGGTGTCATTTCAGAGCAGAGTTGGTGGTATGCTTCTGATGTGAGGAACCTGACAGTATTAAATAGTGAGTTGGGCAGTTGGCAGGTAATGCTTGTCCATTACGTGACCCCTCCCTTGGCTACTCTGGGCAGCATTCATTCTCGTTTTTAGAATTGGTCCTTGGGTTGTCTGAAACCATTGTAAGCAATATGAACTACCTTTCATCTATTCTGTTACACAGAGAAAAGCTATCCATAAAATGTGCTTATCTTGTTTACTCAACACCAAAACCAAACCAGACTTCCTCATGCTTTGCAAAATGGAGCTCATGTAGGTTTGCTCTTTGGGCTGTGGACTCTATTTTCCAGCATTACAAAATTAAAAAGTGAGATGGGCAGGAAGGGAGGATCAAGGAAGTAGGGCAGTAGTTTGCATCCAGTGCCTACATGGAAGGTGTGGCAGTGCTTAGCTCAGTTCTGGGCAGCGAAGTGGAGCAGGTCTGGCAGATGAGTGACAGCACTGCAGTTCACACTGTGGTGCTTGGCCCCTGGGCAGTCTGCCCCCTGAGATCAGCAGGTAACAGTCTGCAAGGTCAGGATGTGTGAGGTTGAGGAGAATAAAGTGTGAGCACAGGAGAAGGCAGGGGGTTCTTACTGTTGATGTAGATGCACATCTGGTGAATACAGTGGGTTTAGTCTTGCTTGTATATTGCCAAAGCAGTGGAGTTCACTTTTAAACAGTCTGGGAAGAAAGCCTCCCCAGAAGAGTTGTTCGGACCTCTTGACCATTTGGTAGGTACTAGGAGAGGAGAAGTCAGAAAACAAGCAGCTGCTTGAGGCAAAGTACTTACACTGTGTATTCTTGAATAATTATGCATATGGTTTATTACAGATTCAGATTAGTTTGTTTTATGACTGTTGTTTCTCTTCCTGGTGTGCAGTCCCTGAATGCTAAGCACACTGTGGCATTCCCCTTCTCACACTGATTTTTGCTGTGTGTAAGTTAAGGGCATATTTGTGGCACAGTAGACCTCTGTGTCTATCCCTGATGGGAAGCAGATGTTTATGTAGCATCTATGAGTTTTTAGCCTCTTAATAAGTCCCGTAGATGAAAACAAAAAGGAGTTAGTACTAGATTTTGCAGACTGACAATCTTGGCTTTTACTTGGGGACTGCTGTCATAATATGTTGAACTGCATAGGGAAGTGGTGGAGTCACCATCTCTGGAAGTGTTCAAAAATGTCTGGATATGGCACTTGAGTGGTAATGAGAACAGCAGTGATGGACTTGATGGTCTTGGAGGTCTTGTCCATCCTTAATGATTCTGTGATTCAGAGTAGAAATGCTGACTGCAAAAAGGCCCATATTCTGTTAAACAGCTTCTTTAGAGGAAAGAATAATAGGAAAATGGTGTCTGCTCCTAATGCTTGCTGAGTTTTGCTGTTGTTGACTTAACTGAATGTTGGATTTAAAAAGCACCTGAACTGTAAGGTTGAAAAACACTTTTGAACAGGGATTCTGGCTCAAACAGGTCTAGGGCTTCTGCTAAGATGCTCATCTATTCTTATCAGGCTAAGCCTTTGGAAATACTTTCTTTGCATACCTGTCTCAGGTGTCACAGTTCATTGATGCATCATTTAGCAGACCAGTGTTTAAGACCTAAATAGATAGAGGATATTTTGATTTAGAATTGGGTTGCCTGGGAAGTCTGAGCATGTGTGACTTGATGTTTACTTGAATATGCAGTATTTAATATGATATCCATATGCTGTTTTTGAAAGACTTTGATCTTGTCTTGAACACATAGTTACCAATCCCTAATAAGCAAATGTTTTGGTCAGAGGACCACTGTTTGGGACAAAACTTCAGGCAAATTTTCAGTGCTTGTTAAAACACAGAAACTGTCTAATGTGGGGAATGGAACTGACTAAAAAAATTATTTGAAGTATAGATAGGTCTAAATGCAGTCCTTTTGGCAATGAAAAATAAGCTTTTTTTTTTTCTTCTTTGACAAATTCTTATTCCAGCTTTGTTTTTTAGCTCAACAGATGGGTAGAAGAGCCAGAGCATATGGTGAAAAGCAAATAAATTTTATGCTAAGGACATGAATGTGGGACTAACTGATAAGAGTATGATGATTTAATTAATGATACCTTTAATGGTAATCCTATCAGCTCTTTGGTTTATGTTGTTAAATCAGTCTCTTATTTTGCATTAAAAACAATCAGTCCCACTAATTCAATACATTTATTAAAGTGTGTTTACTTCTGTATGCATATCTATTTCTCTACAAGTCTTACCAAGTAAATTGTTACTTGTAGGGGCTGAAATAGGAATGTCACCTTTAGAACTGTGTGCTGAATCTGCTTATCTTTTATATCCCTGAGTATTTATGCATTGTGTGTTGTCATTTTAAACAGTGTTTCTTACCCTTTGTTAGACCTGTCATACCATCTACATCGGACTTCAGTGTATTTTTAATTTTGAAAGAAGTGTTGATCAGCACATCCTATATAAAAATAATTTAGATGGTTCTTTGATTTTTCTCAATGTCAAATGTATTTTCCAGATGGATTTTTAAAATTTATACTGTGGAAGGGTACAGAGGGGACCAGGTGAAGAGGAGTTACCAGTTCTCAGTATTTATTTTGTGCAGTTTGTCTTCTTTTGGCAGTTTGCTTTACCCACCTGTCTGATTCAGTTTTGTGAAACCAGGATGCCTCATCTGAACTGCAGATAAATTTGGGGTTTGCATCTGTTTCTTCTGCTTTATATCATTGGGGGTTAATTAAATTAATCCTGAAAATAAAAAGTACAACTTGAGCTAATCATCTTTGTTTTGTGTTCTGTACTGCTGCTGTTTTGATACATGATGATTACATTGTGAGTCAACTGATAGCAGCTGAGTTCTGTAACTTCTCTGATGCAGAATGGTTTCATTGAAGGTCGGTTTGGGATTTTTTTTGAGGTGCTACATCTTGATGCACTTGTGTCCCCTGAGTAGGCAGACACAGACAACATCCTTATTTTTAGGATGTGGTGACTACTTTCTCAGTGCAAGTAGTGCAAAGTGATTCAAAATCAGTGTGTGCTTGCACTTGTGTGTACACACATCTAACATCTTTGCCTGACTGCACTGGGACAAAAGCATGCTAATCCATGGATCCAGTTTTGTCCTGGGAGGCAAGCCTCTACTGCTGTAATATAGATGGTGAAGCTCTGCTGTAATACTTCATCAGAAAACAAAGCATTGATAATGATTCTTGGAGCCTAGGCTAATGTCAGATGCTTGTAACCCAGGGAGGTCAAACACACCCTTCTTTTGGGTTGCTTTCAGGGTGCCTGTCTTAAAGATACGGGGAGAGGGAGAGACTGGATGGCCCTGATTCCCTCATGTTTTCAGAGAGTGGAGACTGAAGGGGAGCTATCTGTGTGGGACATGGGATTATAGTTGTTAAAGGTGTTCAGGCTTGTGCTCACCAGAAGGCCCTGTGGGAAGGCACAGCTGCAGGCTGGATGGTTGGGAGTTGAGAGATAGTTATGACACATGGACAGCAGACTGCAGCTGAGCCACCCTTATTCTGTTAAGTTTTGGGTTTGTCTGGTTGAGATGAAAAGTGTAAAAGGGGGGTGATTTCTACAATAAAGTGATCTCCTTTGGATGCATAAGGGGGGTCAGTGTCTCTTTGTTCCCCATTGCTATATTACCTGTAGATATTTTTTTTTTTTTAAATCCCAAAGTTAGAGCTGGGAATTCTGAGTTTAATCACTACCTGTAGTCTTAGACTTCTAAGTAGGTGTTTGCAAACGAGCCTTCATTAGCAGTGACTCACAGAGCTAACCATTGGTGTCGGTAATGTCTTCAATGTGCTGTAGGCAGGGAGTGTGCCACTAGTTTTTTCAGAATGTTACCTATGCAGCACAAATCTAAAGTGACTGGCATAAGCTGCTGGTGTGTAAAAAAGTGATAGTTAAATATCTTGGAGTGGCACTGATAAAAACGGGCGAGGAGACCAGCTCCTTTTAGATGCCTTTATTCAAGTCAGCTCTTAGGTGTGGGGGGCTCAAGGGGTCGCGCACCCCGCTGCTGCTCCCGCTGGGCGACGCTGAGGAGGAGGAGGAGACACACAGCTTCATCCCCCGGCAGAGCTGGGGCTGAGCAGGAGCTGCACAGGAGGAGCTGCACAGCTTCAGCCCCCGGCAGAGCGGGGCCTCCCGTCCTCGCCAAAGGCCACCACTGCCTCGTGGTCTGGGGCTGTCATTTTGACTGAGGGCTGTCAAGTCATGGTGACAGGATGGAACCTCCAGTTGTTGGTATACGATTCTCTGTGGTCCTGCCGGGCTGGAGTTACAGTTTTTATTCTCTAATTGTATGCTGGTTTGTTGTTTTTGAGGGTTTTAATTGCATCAGAGGCCCTTCATTTGCATATCCAAGTTCTTCTGGGAGCAGCAGGAGGGCGGTGTGGGTTCCCGACGAAAAGAGACACGGGTACAGGGTAACAGATACAGGATTGGAGCTTCACAAGGGATCTTAACATTCAACAACAACAAAAGGCAAATCTAGAACTTTAACGTTCAACATTTAACAATAACTTAACATATTAAGAGCTTGTGTCTTTGGGATCTTATTCCTTACAGCACTGTGGCTTCCACCCCCCAGATATTGTTTCCCCAGGCCGGGGAAATTATGTACTGTAGAGGGGACTTCAGGTTCAAGAGTGAGCGTGATTTCATCATATTGCTTCTCCAGGGCATTAGTGAATCTCTTTTTTTTTTTTTTT
>VXBS01008638.1:123666-170416 GCA_013400255.1 Sitta europaea
GGGGTGGGTAGGCATGTGACATTCCTACCTCCTATGAAACTAACTCAGAGCATGTGAAGTTTACAAGTCTGTTTATAAAGTTTAGCCTAGGCCAATGGCATTGGTTTGGCTGTTTCCTATATATAGCAGTTCACTTCTGTATCAGTGCTAGGAGGATTGGGATGATTTGTCCTTTATTGGTCTTTATTTTCCATGTTTTATAAGTCAACATGCATAATAGCAATTATTTTGTGCTTGCCCCACTCTGCTGGGTAAAGTACATGGGGATTTTGTGATACACACAAAGAGAAAGTGCTGTTTAAACCACTGCACTTTCCAGGTTGTGACTCAGTCTTTGGGATTGCTTTGTCTTAAAGACAGATAGAGCTATAACTGTATAACCAATTTATTTTTTTTGTTAGGCTGTTACTGAGGCTGGACATGTGTAATGCAGACCAGAGTTCTGCTTCAGTTTGAGAAGATTAAGGCAAGATTGAGTAGATTTTCTTTGATCTACCAAGACCTCCACTTCTGATCTACTAAGGGAGGGCAAGACTGAAAGCTAATATAAGGGCTTACTTGTGGCCAGAACATACTACTTCTTCCATATGGGATATTGACTCCAGCACTCATTTACTGGGCACCAGGAATAAGTTTTTGCCTATGCAATTTCCAGCTGCAAGGGTTTAGTTCTAAATTACTGATCTGTGATGATTTCAGTCACGGCAATGATTAATTTCACTGATGAGTTGATGGTTTTGTAAACATGTAGGGCAGCTCTGCAAAAGTCATTGTTTATGAGGTATTTGCTGCTTTTCCTTTTCAAATTTCGTGCTGTTTACCTTGAGAATTCTGTATAAAAGTGGCATGTCGTATAAGCCAGTATTACTTTGCTCAGAGTATTAGCAGGGCTGAGCTGTTCCAGCAGTAAGGGTGCACATTCCAAAACAATTAGAACAGTTTCATAAGTAAATACTGCTCAGCAGCTGATAAAATGCCTTTCAGATGTCTTTGTAAAATAGATTCAGGTGACCAGTAGAGAACTACTTTCTTTAATATTTGCAGTCAAATGTGAAAATACTTATTTCTTAACAGCTCTTTAATTAAAATTTTTTAATTTAAAAATTGCTGTGAATTGAAAGTAGTTCATTTGTCTTATTGAAATAGCCTACAACTGAGTCACAGGGAAAAGAAATGGTGACTGACAATCGTGGATTCCCCACCCTATGTGCCTCATCAGGGTCTCTGCCCTCTCTGAGCATAACCACACATTGAAATAATTTGATGCTTGGCTTACTGTGAGTATAAAAACTTCTAGGCAGGAGGAAGAACAAGTGGGAGGGTGGGAAAGAAAAAATATTTCCTCTGCCTATGAGCTGGTGTACAAAATTGCAATTCATCTGGGAAACTGCAAACTGAAGCATGCCTGTTTTCTGCTCAGAACGAGCATGGCTTCAGGCTGCAGCACCGATTCCCAAACTTCTTGGACCAGCTTTTACACATATTGTCCCTTGTCATAGAGCTTTGTATTCCCAACCTCAGAAGAGGTGTATGGTCTCCAAGTCCCTTTGCAGACCCACCAGCTATCTGTATTTTCAGCTGTGAGAACCCCTGCCCTAGGGCACTCTTTGGGTAAATGCATAGGATGTTGGCTACTATGTACTCCAAAACCAAAGCTAAAGACCTTTTTCCAGAAGCATTCTTTCAGAAACAAAACAGTCTTTTAGATGTAAGTTAGCTTTTCTCTTTTGTTAGCCATGTTTTCCTGATTTTCTTTCTTTACTATCTTTTATAACTTTTGGCTAGTGTTACTTTCTGTGGATTGTTTCCTTTTGTTGAAACATAAAATAGTGTGAGTTGGAAGGGACCTTTAAAGGCCATCTAGTCAAAAACACCTGGAATAAGCAGGGACATTCTCAACCAGACCAGGTTGCTCAGAGACCTGTCTAGCCTAACCTTGGGTGTTTCAAGAATGAGGCATCCAACACCTTTCAGGGAAACCTGCTCCAGTGTTTTATCACAGTCATTATAGAAAACTTGCTCTTTATAGCTAATCTAAATCAGCCTTCTCATTTAAAACCATCACCCCTCGTTCAGCCCTGATAAAAAGTTCATCCTTATCTTTCTTATAATCAGAGAATCATCAAGGCTGGAAGAGACCTCTAAGATGATCAAGTCCAACCATTAGTGTGAAACTGCTAAGATCCCTTTAAGTACTGGAAGGCTGCTCTAAGGCTTCTCCAGAGCTGCCTTCTCCCAGGAAGAACAACCACAACCTCTTTTGCTTATCCTCACAGGAGAGGTGCTCCAGCCCTTAGATCATTTTCATGGCTCCTCTGGATCCACTCCAACAGGCCCATGTTGTTTCTGTGCTGAAGTCCACATGGCTGCTTTGTGAAGAATGGCTAGAACTCATATAGTAGTTGGTTTTCTCAAACTCTTTTGTGTCTGAAGAGTGTTGCTATGATGAGTTGCTCAAGAAGGCAGGCAGGGCGGAAGGTAGGACACTAACTGGAAACTCCAGCTGCAAGGATGAAGGAGTCCAAACATGTGAAGGGTGAGTAGGGCTGAGTGCTGAGCCTGAGGGGCTGTAGAGAGTGGAGGTGGGCCTCAAGCAAAGACAGCTGACGTCCAGCCTGGACAATGCAGGAGCCAAACCCTAAATCTGTTTGCTTTGACTGGGTAACTTTAGACCTGCACTTGGACACTGTGGTCCAGGCCCTGGCCAAACATATGGAACATCAGACTGTGTGAGTATGAGGAAGAAATAACCAGCTTTGGCAGTCCAAGTCCCAAGCCTGTCATGTAAGCACATCCTGAACTTTAAACCTATGTGTAGCACTATTTCCAGTACAGCATTTGAAAATGAGTCCTCACTCCAATCCTCCACCCTGATGAAAAAAACAGAATTTATAAAGCAGATTTTAAGCATAAAGTTGCCTTTTTTTCTGTATTGTATTGTAGCACACAGATAGTAATCGTACACAAAGATCTATTTAATTTTGTTTACTCCAGTTAGCAGAAATAGAACTAGAATTGATTTGGATTTTTTTTTGTTGGTTTTTTTTTTTGTGTGTATGTGTTTTTGTGTCTATCTTGTTCTGTTTTGATGTGGTTTTCCTGGGGATGGTTGTATGTGATGTGGTAGCATGAGAATTGTCAGTCAAAGAACTGTCTTGGCAGTTTTCTGTGGATATCCAGGAGATTGCTAAGGTATGTATCTGGAGAGGTTCCAGATGTGATTGACTGTCAGAAGATATTCCTCCTGACTCTTGCCGAGTTGCTTTTCTCCCCTTGCTACCCCTTCAAGATTTCTTCCAGAACAGCATACTTTTACTTGGTAGAGATCATTTCTGCTGGAAACCATGGCCAGCTCTGTAGAGTACCTGCAGCCCAGGGTGATATCCAGGTAAGTCAAGTCTACTTCTTATCTCCCTGCCTCCCAAGTCTAAATATAAAAATATGTGTTTCCTTGTGGTCTTTCTTTTATAAGCCCAAGTTAAACTAAGTAGGGAATTCTGTTGATTATACTATGCAATCATATTTATGGCATGATTGTCTTCCTCAGCTAGACTCAGCTTTTTTAAAATAAGAAAACATCAAACCAAATATTTACAGAATGAGGTGACTAAAGCTTTCCAACACCTCTGGGATCTTCAGTTCACAAGAAGTGTCCTGATCCTGGTTTGCTGTAAGTCAAAACCCAAACAAAATCATTAGGTCAACCTTAGTTCCACTGCTGATCTCAACTACAGTAGAGGTAAAGGTACAAATTTTACTGGGATTATTTACCTGGAAAAACTTTAAAGGACCTTCCTCAGTTTGGAAAAAGTAAGGGGAAGCTTCTATAATTTTACATTAGTTTCAAGCTGGAGTTAGAGTCTTCATAGTATTTTCTGACTTTGGTTTGGAAAGGGAGCTGCTTTGGCCATTGGCCAGCTGGCACGGGGTAGCTTTCAGCCCTCCCTGTGGAGCCCTGCTCTCTTCAGGTCAGCAGCTGAGCCACAGAGTCTGGTCACAGGCAGGAGAGTTGGGTCTTGGCCAACTTGGCATGCTACAGCCCTGCTGGGTAAGGATGCAGCAGGCCAAGAACTGAACCTCTGGGAATCAGGGAGAGGGCCTGCAAGGAGCCTACCACCTCTGCCTCCCTTGAGAGGGTGCTGCTGCTTCATACCAGCATCAGTGTGACAGGAAGGAGATGTCTCCATCATTCAGGACTGGATGGGAGGATTTTTATGTCTGTTTCCTAATCCCACACTAAGTGGAACAGGATTGAAATCTGCAGCAAAATTAGCTCTGAGTCCTACAACTCTGAGTGATATTCAGACTGTTTTAAAAAAATTTAAAGTCCTATCATGGTTCTTAAAATCCATATGTTGTTACCTACTTCAAAGCTCTTGTGTTGGCATGACCAGCAGAAGTCCTGTATGTGGTCCCATGTGATGAGCAATGTGCTTTGCCTGCAGAGGAAGAATCTCCAGAGTCCTCTTATGCTATAGAATCATAGAATGGTTCAGGTTGGAAGTTACCTTAAAGATAACTTAGTTTCAACACCTGTACTATGGCCAGGGATGCCACCCACTAGACCTTGTGGCTCAGGACCCCATCCAAGGTGGCCTTGAACACTTCAGTAAATGGGACAACTTCCCTAGGCAGACTGTTCCAGTACCAGGAAAAAATGTCTTCTTAATGTCTAATTTAAACCTTCCCTCTTTCAATTTAAACCATTGCCCCTTGTTCTGTCACTATCTGCCCATATGAAAACTCCCTCTCCCTCCTTTTTATAAGCCTCCATAAGGTAGTGGAAGGCTGCAATGAGGTCTCCCTTGAGGCCTTCTCTTCTCCAGGCTAAACAGTGCCAGCTCCCTCTGCCTATCTTTGTAGGAGCCCCATCCCTCCGATCATCTTCATGACCCTCCTCTGGATTTTCTCCAACAGGCCAGTGCCTTTCCTGTGCTGGGGACCCCAGAGCTGGATGCTCCCACCCCAGGTGGGGTCTCAAAAGGGGAGAATCCTCTCCCTTGACCTGCTGGCCTGGCTGCTTTGGATGCAGCCCAGGATGTGTTTGGCTTTCTGGGCTGTGAGAGCACATTGCCAGGTCATGTCCAGTTTTTTGTCAATGATAACCCCCAAGTCCTTCTCCACATGGTTGCTCTCAACGATTGCTTCTTCCAGTTCGTGCTATTGTCTGGGGTTGCCCAATACTCTGTCACTTGAAACCTGGATGGTCCTGCTGGATCAACGTTGCTGTTTTGTTCTTTGCTGTGGGCCATAGTCTTGACCTCAGGTACAAAAAGTGTGTGGTGAGATCCGCAGCTTTGGAAGTCTGAATGTGGTCACCCAGGCTAAACCTGGCCTGAGTTCCTTGTGCCTTGAATGCAAAAGGTAAATCTTTCTCACTTTTAAACTTGTTTGTTTTCCACTTTGGTATTTTTCTGTTTGAGTTGTTTTCTAGGAAAGAGAATATTAACAGCTGCTCTTTCACCTTCAATTTGGTAAAGTAGGCTGAGTGTCTCTAATATGACAATGCTTAAAGGGATTAGTTAACACATTAACAGTTTCAGTTGCTAATCTCCATAGAACACAGTGGTTTGGAAAGGAGTAATTTCTTCTCCCTAGTGACTTTCAATTGCTTGTTCTGCATGGATACAGGTATTTCCTCAGTCTCTGCAGAAGGCTAGCAAGCAGTGTGCTGAAGTAACAAATGGTGTGATGCTTCCACAAAAATTGTTAGTCAGCTGAGATGCTGTGTTTGCATTAAAATCATCCTATGGAAGAACACTGGTCTTGATGAAAAATATAAAATGTTTCAGGGCATGACAATGTCTTCACTTCTCAGGGAAGCCAAGAGCAGCTTCTCAGTCACACAAGGCCCATAGTGCCTAATCACTTCTCACGACTAAGTTAGAATACCAAAAATCAATTTCTTTTGAGTTTCTGCTTTCACTTCCAGCTTGTTGAAAAATCTGTGCTTCCCACACCCCCTTGAATTTGGTCCATGCATGATCTACGTGGTGTTACTTTGCACTTTCTCTATGTAAAGCTACATAACTTTTGCATACACATTTTTCAGCTGGGATGGTAGAAACTGCTCACTTTTCCCCGTGTCCCATATGCTTTTAGTCTCAATGCACGATGATAATGGGGATCTTGAATCTCTGTGTTCCTGTGGGACAGCTGCATGCTGCACAGATGTGGCTGGTCACAAAGCAGAGTGAGTGCTGGATGACAAGATATAATTGTAGTGGAAGATGGACAGAGGAAAATGAAGTCAGAGTTCCCTCCTTAAGGAAGTCTTTGCAAAGGTGTTTACATGTAGACACAAATTATTCAACCTATCTCTTCTGCCTTAAATGTGTAATATTTTTTTCCATTAGAGAAACAGACATTTCTGGCTATTCCTTCAGAAGGAAGGTGGTGAAGTTCAGTGGGAAGCCAGAATTAAAATCCTCCTGAGATGTGCAGTGTGTTATGTAACTTACTGGATTCCCTCTTGTGCATTTCAGAAGAGTGTTTGCCTGTAATCCAGAGAATATCTAATCAGCATCTCTTAGTGGATTGCACCATTTTTATTTTGGGTGAAGCTTTAATACTGTTTTCTTTGTTACTGTTTTCTGTTGCTCCTCTCAGCCATGGTCTCCTACTACTTCATCTCCTTAAAGCTCACTTGTGTTCCAAAATACTTCATTGGAAGTATTCAGGAAAGAGTGATAAAATAAAGGCCTTGCAGCACCTTCTGGTGTTTAACAAAAGGTTAACAAATGCAAAAATGGCTCCTGAAAGCTGTGGGCAATTTCAGGCCAGGTTTGCATTTTTCAAATTCTTGCTTTACCTTATTTGGCCATGCAAAATGGGATCCAGCGGTCCGCAGGGATTTGGCTGCCAAGAGATCCGGCTTTGTTAAGAAGAAAGTATGTGTTTTTTTCCTTGGGAGACACATGGCTAAATATGGGCTGTGTTAATAACAAATGAGTCCGCTGGCAGAGTTAGAGATTCCCAATGTCCTTCAAGTTAAAAAGGCAGGCAGCAGCCACAGCCCTCTAGCATCAAGGTTTGACTTCGACTGTGACTGCATTGAAAGTTGGAGGGAGTGGAGGGACGTGCCAACATCGACAGTCATGGACCTTGTCTTGATTTTAGTGGGAAGTAGTTTGGGAACAACACAGCTACTGTTGTCTAAAACAATGTGAAATGAAACCAAACAGGTCAGAGAATCAGAGTTGAGTGATTTTTGTGAGCTGAGACAATATGTCATCATTTTTTTTTTCAAAACTTTTCTTTTTTTAATAGTCCTTCCTGTGAGCAACAATTCATCTAAAAAATACAAGTAGGTAAAACAAGCTGGCCAAATAATATGCATAATTTTAGGGAATAAATATTGACTTAATATCTGATATTGGTCAAGTGATATGTTTAAGGTATGCCCTATAAAATGTAGTTGGGACAGGAGTGGTATCAGATCAAAAACCTCTGCTGACTCCAAGTTTTATTTACCTATTCACAAGGGTTCACTTCAGTGCTTTGTTAGGCTTGAAACCTGTTGATGCTTGGGCTGAGGTGAAGAGTGTAAGGTGGACAGCAATGGAGAAGTACTGATGTATTAAAGTATGTGCTGCATAAAGCAGTAACTCTATAACCACTTTTAAAAATCTAAGGAAGGGCAGGAACAGGGGGAATCATAGGCTAGATAGTCAGGGAGCTATCAGGATCAGGACCAAAACAGATGTTAGGAAAAAAGTGTAAGTAGTTAAACAGCTCCTACTGCTCACTTGGGCACTGCTGAGGGGACAATATGAGCTAGATCCTCTTGCTAGTTGGGCAGTTTTAGCTCTTCAGAAATGATTACAGGCCAAAATCCTTACAGATTATTCTCTGCTCACAAAAACAAAGCCTGGACCAACCAAACTGAAAAAAAAAAAGCAAAAAAAAACCCAGTGAAAGTTTAACTTTTCTATTAAGTGCAACTTGAGGCAAATTATGTAGGAAAGGCAGAGAGGGTAGGTCCCACTGAGACTTTGATTAGGAACATGCTACATTTCAAGCTCAGCTGCTTCGCAAGCTGAGGGGATGAAAACATGAATGATCTAAAATGCTCTTTGAAGATGCTGGGAACAGGATAGCCCTCTCTTGATGTCTGTTCTTGGTGAAGTAATTCTAAACCTGCTACGGGCTCCTCATGTGTTTATATATTACACCTGGATTATTTTCATTACAGCTGGTTGAAATTTTTTTGTAGGAAGAGCCTTGCAGAAAAGGATTTTACTGAAAAATAAAAATTTCACAGGGAAAAGGAACTCTTCCTGGAGCATTCATTGGACTGTCCTTTCTATCTCTGTTCAGAATGTTTTCTATGAAAAGTGAAGGATTTTAAAGTTAAGGAGTCCTGGTTTCAGACTTCCTGTGAATATTTGTACTTTGTGGTAGGATGGAGGGGAATATTAGTTCCCATAAGTGTTACGTGGATTAAAGACTTGGCAGACCTTTCAACATGTGAAGCATTACAAAACTTCTTTTATTTTTGATGTGAATTATACTCTCAGTTGTCCTGCAAATGGTTTCGAAAGCCAGAGAGCAAAGAGCTCCAAAAATCCAAGTGTATTTGCATGTCCAAGGGCAACATAACTACTGACCATTGATTTTGCTCAGGTTTGTTCGTGAATATTTGTAAGAGTGAATGACCTTGGGTGGAATCGAAGGTCGTTCAGGATTATCTCAAGTTATGCTTAAGGCATCTCAGGCTCCACACCAGGATAGAGATTCTGCCCTGTAAGTTTTCTGCAATTTTTCCTTATTGCTGGCACGGGGGTTTGGCATCACTGTTGCATGATGGTGAGCTGATATTTGGAGAAAATGACTGTGTCTGCTGAAGATGGATTTCACTTGGCTGTATGACTGTTGTAATTTGGTAATGTGTGACCAGTTCAGGAGTCTGCTCTGGAGTGAGGTCCTGAGGTAGCTGGAGAAAGGGTGAATGAAGGACTGAGAGCAGAAAACAGTCAAAGTCCCCTTAAAATGATGGCTTGTTTTACTCCCTATGGCCTGTACGCAAGGCTAACAAATTTGACTGTTTCTGCTGCATCCTTTCTATGGACAAGGTATAGGATTTTGATAAGCTCTATCTTGTCATGTCCTTGAAGACTGTCAAGAAACTAAGTACCTATGTAAAAGTGGGGATGCAGCAAGCTTGTGGCTTTTCACAAGAGGCAATCTATTCCTCTAGCTCAGGCAAGATGTGCTACAGGAATGAAACCACTCCTGCAGCCCCTGTGGGCTTTTTTACTGAGGTTCAGTCAGGCAGTTATCAGATTTCTGCAATACTGATGTTATCGCTGTTCACGCTGCCTCTGTTTTGATTCCAAGCACCGCCCACGTTCTCAGATAGGGTTTGTGAGGCTTTCAGCACTGGCTGCCGGTGCCCACATTCTGGGGTGCGTTGGGACAAGGCTGGGATTCGTGCCTGAAATGCCTTGTGCATACCAGCAAACCCACTCCCACTGCCTGTCTGTTTGGAGGAGGCATTGGCAGAGCAAAGGGCTCTCGTGGCCTCCGTTAAGTTAATTACCAGGGGCTTAAATGTTTATGGGGTGGAATGTGCCTCACATTCAGCATCTGACCCGTGCTGAGAAGCTGCCTTTGACATGTTGTTTCGTATGTGAATAGTTTAAAGTGTCTGTGCAAAGTTGAGAGTTGTTTGAATAATGTGTTGTCAGTGCAGCTTTATTATAACGCTGAAGCTTCTTTGCCATCTGATTTAAAATACAAATAAGCCCAGTACACTGGAGCTGGGAATGGAAGCTCATCTGGCACTAGGGTTTCTCTGAAAAAGTCGTGTAGCCCCTTCAAACCCAGTATTTTTTATGTGTAATTGTGTTGTTGCTAATTACAAGGTAGTCATTGTTTATATCCTCATCTACCCTTCCGGCTTCCTCTTGGAAGAGCGGGCACAGCTCCAATCTCCCTGAGGCAACTGGAGGCTGTGGCTGATGGTGATTGGTGGCACCAGCCAAAGCATGACACTTGTGAGGGGAATGTCTGAGTTGGGACCCAGCAGTTGCCTTCCAGATCATCCTAACCCAGAGCAGGATACACAGGAACAGCCTCATGCAGAAGGGGATCTTCCAGGGTGAGCCTTAGCGAATGAGATCTTGTGCAATGTACAAAACCCCCCTTATTCTGCAATAAAGTGGAATATGAATGCCATCAGAACAGCTAATTTGAGACAACTCTGTGGATAACTGACTTGAATTCTTAAATCCAGGAATGGTTTCAATTTTAGTTTTCCTTAAAAAAAAAAAATTAAGGAAATGAGAAGAAAGAAGGGAAGCATGCTTTTCCTTTGGAAACAATAATGAGGGATTTGGATTATCAAATAGCAGCTGTGTTGATGCAGACACAATAGCTGTCTGTCAAGAGCATGCAGACAGCTTACAGATGAAATTGCTGTGCTTCCAGCTCCCAGCAAACACTGGTATTCACTGTGGGAGAAATTGATGATGACATGGATGAGGCACTTCCTTAGTCGGTTTCTCCAGCATTATAGCTTAACATGCTGGGAATAATTTTGATGAAAGTATTTTCTGTAGAATAGAAAATGCAGTTTTATCAAGACTAAAACACCTTCTATGAAACTATGAGTCCTGGAAAAAAAATTGGAAAAAAATGAGTGATTAGTTTCCTCTGTTTGATGAAAGTGAAATGTCTGTACCTAATCAATTGTGTTTTGGGAAAGTAGTGTGTTTCATTTGATTTGAAGAGTATACTCAACCCAAACTGAATTGGGTATCTCAGGGTGGATTTGAAAGTGAAGAAAGAAGGTTTAGCTTGACTGAAATCAGAAATGTGAATTCAAGAGATATTTGTTGGTCTTAGAATTGGGAATTTTTCAGCCTTTTTTGCTTGTTAAGACTGAAATACTCTTGAACATGACAATGATTTTCAAGAACAAAATCTGATTCTTGACCGGCATATCCACAGTGAAGCATTTTATTCAAATAGCTACCTAACTGCTAAACAGCCTTCAGGACACCAGTGTTTTAATTATTTCATTCAGGTTGCTAACCTATTCTCTTGAAATAACCCCCTCTCTCCAGTCCTAGCGTTTTGGTTTTTTGTTTTTTGCACCACATGGAACAGGCAGAGAAGACACAATCAGCCAAATGTCACATCTGAACTTGACTTGCTTTAGATTCTTGGAAGAAAAAGCCCAAATGGTTCTCCCTGGCAAGCTGTACAAGATCAAACCCCCTACTTGTGTTAATGTGAATAGCTTTTAGTAGCATTCTGCAACACAAGGGAACTTAAATATCACCACTTTTTGGGGCACCTCTTTGTATACTTGATGTGCTTATTGTCCTCAGAAACATAGGAAAGACAACAGGAATGCAGGTCTTCTGTTGTGCTGCACTGGTCCTGGAGGATGCCACAATCAGATGGAAAAGCCATGAGAAGAAAAGATTTGGAGTATGTTTGTGATAGGGAAATGAAGTGTGAGAAACAAAGCAGGAGGGGAAAGATGTCCCTGACCAGCATACTTTTCTTTAGAAGGAGTCAGAAGAGACTCCCTGGCAGTGGGACCACTGGCTTCCAGTAGATAGGAAAATTATTAGGGACTGAGCAAAACACAGGGCCTGGGAAAGGGCATATTGTTCAGTAGGGTTTGAGACAGTTCTTTCTTTCTGTCTATTCCTGTCTTGCATAAATACTTTAAACTGGCACCAGTCTGTAGCCAGTTGCAGTCGATGCATATTTTGAAAATGTGACTCAGAACTGCCTCAATCTGAAATGTAAGTTTAATTTTAAAACTGGGAGGAATGGCTTATAAGCTTTTGTGTAAAAGGAAATGTTTTAGTACTCTGTTATTTTTAAACATGGTATGGCATTGCAAAATACTGTGAATCAAGTGCTGATTCTCATGTTGTACCTAGAAATAGGAAAGCCTGTATTGAAGAGTCAAATAACACTGAAATTTAGAAGGTTAAACTAGAAGCAGAAAGGGTGTTAACACAAGTAAAAAAAATAACATGATTTCTAAGGGTGCAGAGCTATTTAACCATGCCTGGTACTGTCTTTTTTCTGTCTAAAAACTCTTTTTATCTATTGTACAACTTCAGGTGTTATAGTGGGGGAGGAATGTATTCAAAGTGTTTCATTTTTGTCAATGAAATGGAGTGAAAGGGTGGAGAAGATACAGCTGTTTCCCAGAGAGAACTTAGACGTGATTTCAGTGTTGCATAGACATCAGAGAATCCATGCAGAGAATCCATCCCTGCTTGTGGCAGGGAATGCCACCTTGGGAGGTTGCAGAGGTTCTGCAGGTTCCTCCTTTGTACTGGGCTAGGCTCTACTCTTTTAGCATTTTTGTGGAAATAGTTTTAGTAGGATAGTCACACAGTGATGTGCTCAGCAAAGCCCTGTTTGTTGGAGAATGGAGTTGGTAGAGTGTAGCAATGGTGATGGACTCTGACATTTCCATGCAAGCCCAAAGGTGTCAAAAACCCAAAGTTCTATAAACACAGAGCTGAGATTGCTCAGTTAACTGAGCAATGAGCTGGATGGCATGGGGGGAAGAATTGTGCCTCTAGCAACAAATGTGAAGTCAAGATGTACAAATTCCCACCCTGGGAATTGTTTTAGAATATGGAGTTGCTATTAAATTGCAGAAATTAAAGGCTACCTCTGTGTTTAAAAGTTGTGTAAATACGTAAAAAATTTTAAAAATGGTTCAAAAGAGTGTGTGGCTTTTAAATGGCTGCATTTCACAGATGCAAAAATGTAACATATTTTTGCAGGTTTTTCCTAGTACTGCTTTCACATTACTTGATGGTGGAATTGTTCGCTGGACCTGCTAAGGAGAGGTGCAGTTTAAATGTCCTGAATAAGTTGATTCTCAAGCATCACATTGCAGGGCTCGATTTCAGAGCACTGAATTCTTCTTGCCATGGGGATTGGCCATGGCTGCTTTCAGGTGACATGTGTGACTGCAGTGTGGAGTGCTGCATGACGAGCCTGGTGTTGATTCTGAGTCTTCCTTACAGCTGATCTAAGTCTCATCTTTGTGCTTACAAGGAAGAAACTTGCTCCAAAGTGTCCTATAGACTGTGTGAGGGCAGGATGTAACAGTGCTGTGACAATGTTCAACAAGACTGAACTTCAGGTATTCCACACTATGGTGGCCAATACTGAAATGGCTTAAAGCTTGTTCTTTAGCAAACAGAGCTTGCCTGTTTCTGATGATGGCCAAAATAGAAATATTTTGCAATGGCAGGAAATCCTGCTGAAGCAATGGTACAGTGTAAATGGCAGTTTTGCTGCTGACACTTCTCACTGTGGAAAAGCTGTGCTCTTTTTAAAGATTCTCAAACAGACCAAGTTATTAGTTTATTGTCTGTTTCCTACACAGTGGAAGTGATGTGCTCACCATATTATTTTATAGAGTAATATGTAATGGTGTTAAACACCTGGCTTCAGCAGAATCATGAGATTTATGAAACACTCAAGTTTACAAGTGAAAGGAAAAATCTCAGGGAATTGCAGTAGGCAGTTTTTAAATCTCTTTTAAACTGTAAGGTTCCATAAATTTTTGTTATGACTAAGTGTCTCTTATTTCCAGCTTTAAATGCCTTTTGCAGTCAAAGATAATTTTCTCATGCAAATCAATGAGGACCGTGCTTACTTTGTCCTCAAAGTGAAAGATCCACCAACTAGCATTTATGAGAAATGATGCTAGTAGAGTCAACAAGGAATTGTTTCTGTAATGCCATGCTTGACTGTGGAAGAGAATATGGTAAAACAGAAAATTGCTGCAAAAGAGTTTGACTTAGTAGTGCTGGAAATCTGGAGATTTTGAGTTTCTCTGAGACTCAGGTGATGGAATATTTTGTGTTCGTCAAATAATAGTTTTAGATCCAGACCTCTTAGAACTCTGGTTTTATTGTGCTATTATATTTCCCTTGGAAGTAAATGAGAAATAAACCCAAGTGTATACATACCAGGTCGATCATGGACACAGTCAGCTGATGTTTTTCAATTTGAGCTGCACTGTATTTTTGGTACTGTTCCTTTCTTATTCTTTTTATGTTCTTTTTGGATCCCAGCTTTGTTGAAACTGGTCAGATCTTAAGCCTTTGCAGTTGTGGATGAAATTCTTACACTCTGCCTTTTGCAGGGTGCAGCAAGCAAAAATGTTTTTGTTCCACCCAGCACAAACACCAGACACAGCCTGGCTGTGCATATGGGAAGGGGAGCAGGATCTTGTGTGCCAAGGAGCACTGACTGCCTGTGAGGTGGGCTTGGTCCTTGTGAGCGCTGCAGGCATATTCTTGCTCTGCAGTTACTGTGGGCTGGGCTGTCAGCCAAAATTCCTTGAACTGGAGGAAAAAAAGTTTTGTATGATGCACTACAAGCAGCAAATCAAACCTCTCTGGTCCTCTTGAAGAATGACAATTATGATGAGGGTGTTGAGGTATGAGCATAGACTCCCCCAATGATACTTCATCATTGAAAGTGTTCAAAACCAGGTTGGATGGGGATTTGAGCAACGTCATCTGGTGAAAGGTGTCCCTGCTCGTGGCATAGGAGTTGGAACTAGATGATCTTTAAAAATTCCTTTCAATTCAAACCATTCTATAGTCCTATAAAGACCATCTTGGGACCTGTCTTTCAAGGGAATGGTGGAAATAGATGAGCAATGGCTAACCCCATTTGCTACAGAGAGGCCTTGGGAAGAGATATTAGGAGATCAGCTTTCAGAAGAGAGGGCAAAAATCTGTGTCTTCTGAGAGGGAACTTGGGATACTTGTCACTGCCTCTTCTACTTGGTAAATTCATGCTTGCTGAAATTGTTTTAATCTGCAAGTTTTCTGTCAAAGCTCTGCAGGAGAAAAAGGACTTTGATTGTCCCTTTTCACCACAGTAGTTTACATCAGTCTTTAAAAGATGGTACAGCCAAATGTGGATGTGTCCTTTGTTAATCAAACATTCTAACTAAATGTTGGTATTGTCTTGCTTGATAAGTCTAGGGAACTATGATCTAATCAAACAGCAGATCATAGAAGTGCTCTTCAAATACTAGCTGGAATCATCATCCAAATGAAAATATTCTTCAGGGAAGCCCAAAGTCAGTGTTTTCCCTAATGATTTGGATGATGGAACAGTGAGTCATGATTAAATATATTTGATAAAGTTATATTTGGGCTGGAAGTGGGGCTCAGGATTTCTAGAGAATGCGTTTCTGGTTCAAAATAACGGAAAGAAATTGAAAAAAAATTATTTGAAAACAGATTATGTAGGCCAGGGAAAACAAATGTGAATTACTTCACTGTAACAAGCAATAATTACATAGTTGATCCAAGGCAGGAAACAAATTAATAGATCACGGTTCTGCAGAAAACAATCTTAAAATGTCAGTGACTGAGATGATTTTTTTTCCTCAGTAATATATTTATATTTATCAGTAATATATATTGTCAGTTATTGCACAAGGTTAAACTGACAGAGGTGATAATACATGCAAAGGGATCCCCACTCCCTCTAAAACCAACTGGAGAGCTTGAAAAGAATAAGAAGACTGGGGCCCTAGACAATGAAGAGAAAGACATGGGTTATAGAATTTAAGGAAAGTAAGGCTGAAAGAAACCAAATGAGTTGTTTGCAAATACAACTGGTATTTGTATTTGTATTTGTATTCTCTGGTATGTGGTGTCTGAAATGGGCATTAAGATGGCTTTGCTGAAAGTAACAGCGGCTGGACTAGGCAAGCTGCAGATGCTCTGTTCAAACCACGTAGGTGACATCTGTCAGGGGTGGTGTGTACTCAGCTAATTCTGCCTGGGAACATGACTGTGTGGTGAGAATTCAAGGTCCTGCTTGGTCTTGTGCTTCTGATCATGCTGCGAGGTGGTGGGGGAGGGAGTAACCCATAACCTGTGGTTGTCTAACTTTTTGGCCAGTGTTTGCTTCTGCCTTTCTTCAACCTCATGCTTCTAATTCCTGAACTCAGACTCTGCTCTGCCTGCTTGTTGACATAAACTGTGCACCCAGTCCTTTCAGGCAGGGGCTGTGTTTACCTGCCTATTTATTTGGCATCAGTGGGGCTCCAGTGTTGATTGGTGCTCCAAGCATAAACAATAACCATTGTCAGAGTAGATTATTCAGAGCAGAGCAATCTGAAGTCATTTGGTTATGAAAAGTTCCCCAGAGCATGACTGCATGCTGTGACCCAGAAATGTTGGCACAAAAATCGATTACATGGTAGGATTTATGTGGCAAACTTGTGGCTCTTCCTTGTGCAGACAGCACATGGTGTCATGGAGATGGCTTCTATTGTGTGAAATGTATGTGCAGCCTTCCTAAAGGGAACAAACTCCAGCCATGGGAAAGGTGGCTGAAAGACCCCATTTGTTTGGAAAGGGGTGATGAAAAGAGAGTCTTTGGAGTTTGCAAAATGAGATGATATGAACAATAGTTGCTGGGGAGGGAGTGCAATATAGGGGCCAAAGATGCAGGATATGGAGCCAAGTGACTCCCGTCTGACATGGTCTCCAAAGGAATGGCAGTTCTGTTGCTTGAGAACTGATTACACAAAGCACTGAAGAATCCAGAGTTGTTTGAAGTGGGCCAAAAGCCCTTTTCTTTTTCTACTTCTCTGCCCTGCTGCTTGCTAACTCTGATGAACATTCCTGCCATATTCTGCTTGCGTTTTGATTGTGGGGAGAAACTGGGAAAAATTCTTTCTATCACCTGCCTTGTTTCAGAGAGCTTTGCTGCTGAAGGTACAACATCTCTCGAATGGGGATTCACTCTCCTGCTATTATATTCCCCACCAAAATTGTTTAAACTGCTAAGGTCCACAGCTATTTTGTCCTGTTGGTTTCTCAGAGCTGTCAAGGACAGTCACCTGGGCAGGCAGAATGTAGGTGCACTATGCAAAAGAAAAAAAATCTTTATAAAATTTGTATTTCTCTAAAAGTGATCTAAAATGCAAAATTTGTGCCTTTTTAATGCTAACCAAAACCCCCCAAAATCAAAACACCCCAAAATGGCTAAAGGTCTTTAGGGAGACTACGTGAAATCTTAATCTGAAATGATACATTTGCCTCAAGGACTGAATCCATCTGAAGATGATCAAAGCCATTCTTCCAGTGCATTCTAACTAGCAGAGCAAGGGAATTTCCTAGCAAGTCATTATTGGTATGTGAAAGTGCAATGCGTTAAATATCTAAAAGGTATGCTCAGCTCAGAGCAATGAAACTTGTCTTAATTTCTGCTCTGGACAACTTTTAGAAACACAGAGCTAGAAAAGTAAAGCAGCAAGGAGATATGCATGTCCAGCATCCATATCTCCCTCTGGGGCAAATACCTAGTACTTGAGCCTACAGCAAACAAACCACTTACAGAGCTATGAACTTGTGTGAACCTTTCATATGTGGTGAGACACAGTTTCTTTCCTAATCCATATGGTGATCAGTTTAAACCATGAAGTGTGAAATGTGATTACCCTTGTCCAGAGTTTGAATTAAAGGAAAGGCTCATTGCTCCAGATTGCATGAAGGAGGAGGGAACAGACACAGAGACTGAGATGCTTCTACATGTCTCTATGAGGTAAGGCAGAAATGTGCCTCTTCCATTTATTCCTTGAGATTCAAGTATGGTGAAATAGATAACATTACCTCAGGAGGGCTTTAATACACATCTGCCGTGCAGATGCAATGCACTGACTTGGAGCCCTTTCTCCTACCCTGTCCTGAAAGGTTTTCTAATAGAAAAGCTAGTGTGCTTTGCTGTTGATCTCACACAGGTACTTTTTACACTACAAGACTGAGAAATTTGCTTTAGGGTTGCATAAGCTTTCTTTTGAATCCCTGCTGCTGTTGGAGCTGTTAGCTTCGTAGAGAAACTGTAAGTCTAGAATGTGTAGATGAGAACAGCTGAAAACAAGTGGTGTTTCTGTTGAAACACCTAGTGTAATTTTCTGTTGCTACTTCACTTGCTTTGCTTTTGTGGACTGAATTTCCATATTTTTTCAACCACTTATTTTAGCCTTCTAGAATCAGGAGAGTCACTGCCCTGCTCTGGAAGCAGCTATGTGAAATGTTTTTGTTTTAAGTGTGGTTTCACCTTAGTGCACTGGCATCCCTTGATTGCATTTAGAGAGACAAATCCCATCATAGCTCTGTGCTGGAATCTCCTGCTTGCAAGTACTTGACTGCAGTTGCTTGGACTTGGCCATGTTACAATATTCATGAGATATTGATGGTCTGTATCAAAGGAAAAGAATTCATTCTGCTAGCCAAGTCTGAAAGCTATACTTAAGGAAATCCACACAATACAAAAATCTCTGCTTTAGTTTGCTTGGCTGCTAATACGTGGTTGGTTTATGTGAGAACAGAATGGTGTTCCTCACCTGCCTATAAAATGCTACACAGCAAATACATTAGAACAGTAAAGATAAGTAGTCTTTATGCTTATTCTCTCATAGAGGCTTTCTACTGGCCTTTGAAAACAAACTTATTTTCAATATTTCAGTATTCATTCGTGCAAGCTATTGTGTAGACTATTGGCAGGCTATCTACAAAGAAATTCCAATCTGGTTGTCTGCTGCCTTTTTCTGCCACATTATTGATGTACTAATATCTTTCCAAGCATAAGTCTGTGCACTATTTTTTTCATCCAGGGCATTTTTTTTCCCCAGTCTGCTGTGTCTTTGAGGAAATTCTGGAGGCATGCTGGAGAGCCGTTGTCCTGCTGGGTGAGTCTCATTGCTGAGCATGGGGTTTTTCACTCATGAGGTGGAGTCTCAGACCTGCCTCCTTGACCCAGTTCCATGACTTTGCTGCTCAATAAGAAAAGATGTTGGGAGAAACAGAGAGGCTTTGGGCTGGGAGCCAGGAAAGGTGGGGAGATCTCTGTGTTTGGCCTGAGTGGATTTGGCTGGGGTTTTGGGGTGTCTTTTAGTGAGCCTTCCTATTCAGCAACAACAGTGTTTTCGTCATTCATGCTCTGTCCTAGGCTTGAACAGCCAAGCATGTGGCCCAGGCTGTGGATCCCATGCTAATTAGAATATAAATGGTCTATTGTTTATTATAAATAAGCAAGTACAGATAGGAATCATATAGTTTGAGCTATGAATCATGTCTGACTCATGTAAAGGTTACAAGTCCAATTCAACTTTCATCTGTACCGAGTGTTGTTCTGCTATTGGTGTTAATACATGCAAAGCCAGGCATTAGTACAAGAAAGCATTTAATGAGAGGTATTCACTCTATTTTTTTTCAGACTAGGTATTTTGACTGTGTCTTTACTTGTATTTAACAGTTGTCAAAACAGTTGATTGTGGCAGAGGGGTTGTTTCACATCAGCAGACTTTGCAGCCTGCCCGACTTCAAATAATAAATCCCTTCGTAGTATAAAATATTTTCCTATGGAGAAACCAGTTATTAACTTTTGCCTTCCTCAAAGTTTTAATAATATACTGCATACAGGAGATATCTGTGGTTTGGAGAGGATAGAGATGACAAGAAATATAGCAACTTATTTTTACGTATTAGGCAATATGTCTGGATGATGGGGTATGTGATAGAATTAATTATGTAGAGCTGCAGTCAGCTAAAAAATGGAGCATACAAATATGGAAGTATCTTTTGACTGTTGCTAGTTCTAGCCACCACAAATAATAGAGACTATAAAGCTGGCCCTGCTTGACTTGTTCATTATTTCAAATTATCTCTAATTTCTTCCAGATGTATGTGGCATTAGTCATTTTTGTATGGTGTGTATATATGGTTTGATTCATTTTTTTCAGATTATTTGCTATTTGTACTCTGGGTTTGGTTTAGTAATCCCGATTATGCTATTTCTATTTCCTCACTACATGCCCTGGCAGAAGAGCATTAAAGAAAGGAAGGAAATGCACTTAGACATCCTAAATTTCATAATCTTTTTAATATTGATCACTGTATTAGGAGCAATGAGCAGTTTTACAAATACTTGGTAATTTCCAAACATTTGCAAATCCTTAATATTCTGGTCTGGTACATGAACACAAATTAAACTACAGGTTTAATTTCTTTTAAAAGCCATGCTTTATTTTAAGCTTTCTTTTCCCATTCTACTGTATTTGATGAAATTGCTGCTAGCCACAGGGGTTTGTGTTTGTCACAGGCTATCATCTTACACAGGAATTCAGAGGCCTTTGGCCCCCTGAGGCTGGGAGCTCTCTTGCTGCATTGTTGTGCTTTGTTCCTGGGGTCTCTGCCATACACACAGCCACACTTGTCACTGCTGCCCTGGCTGCTTTTCTCTTTCGTTGCTGTGGGCAGGAACTCAACTGTATTGGGCTTGCATGGCAAGGGCTTGGTAGCAGGGGGGCTACAGGGGGGGCTTCTCTGAGAAGCTGCCAGAAGTCTCCCTTGTGTCTGGTAGAACCAATGCCACATGGCCCAGGATGGACCTGCCATGGATCCAGGCTGAGTCCCTCAGTGGTTATAGCAATGCCTCCGTTACAACATGTGTAAGAAGGGGGGGAAAATTATTGTGCAGAAGCAAATTGCAGCCAGAGAAAAGCAGAGTGAGAACACGTGAGAGAAGATTCTCTGCAGACACCAAGGTCAGTGCAGAAGGAGGGACAGGAGGTGCTCCAGGTACCAGAGCAGAGGTTCCCCTGCAGACCACGGTGAGGCAGGTTGTGCCCCTGAAGCCCATAGAGGTCCATGGTGGAGTAAATATTCACTTGCAGCCCATGGAGCAGGCAATGCCAGAGTGGAGGGATGCCCAAAGCAGGCTGTGACCCTGTGGCAAGCCTCTACCTTTTGCTGTATTTTCTCTCCACTACCTAGCTGAGGAGGGGAGTGGTAGAACAGTGTTAATGGGTGCCTGGTGTCCATCCACAATTCAACCCACCACATCAGCTTAATTCAAGAAATACGTTTTTTGGCACTGGCAGTCACTCTTATGGTCCTTGTGCCAACTGGCTGGTGCACAAAGCACAGAAAGCTCCTGACCTGTGCTTCCAGGCAGCTCTCATGGCTGGTATCAGCAAGTACCACCATCTGACATAAATCCTTATCTCCTTCTGCCCTCCACCATCTCCTAATTATTTGCTGATACATCTTCATTTAGAAGCATGATTCCTAAAATTAGTTTTCATCACTATTAAGGCTGATAACAGCAGCAGCTCTGGACTCTGTGCTTTGTGCATGAGCAGTAAGAGATGCTTGTTGGTTCAGGCAGAGCTTCTGTAGCATCTGACTTGCAGCTTGTCCAGAAAACCCTAATGAAGACCGTTGTTCATCTACCACTGGATGTTGAAATGAGGAGACATCATGGACCTACCTGGAGCCTCAGCTGTGAGCCCCTCATTTTTGGTACCAGACTTCCATTGTCTGCTTTTCTTGAATCCATGAAAGGAAGTTAAGAAACAGCTGACATATGTCTTGCATATCTTTTCACATGTGAGTAATGAATCTAATGACTTGAGACCTTGAGTGGAACAGGCAGTAGAGAGGCACAGGCTCAAAACTTTGCAGAGATTTTAACTGTCTAGCTCCTTGGGATGTTAGTTTTATTTGTGTCTCCTAAATTTTAGGATTAATTATTTTAAATACAAGTTAAGCAGGATACATAATTATGTAAGTCCCTCAGCATCCTTTGGAAATAAGAATATTTTTGTTGCTAGATCCCATGAATTTCAGGAGGAAAATACAGCTTTATAATATCAGGCAATAAAATTAAACTTTACCCTAGAAGAGACCTCTTTGGATATTTCTACAACTTTGCATGATGTCTTAGAAATGTCTGATGTATGCAAGCATAATAAATCTCCTGCAGTGTCTCAGCTGTAGGCAAATGGCTCCATCTCTGAATGGTCCATGCAAGCAGTTTTCTATGCTTGAGGGGCAAATTGTACGATTAAGCAATTAATAGTAAAAACTTTTCTCTTCTCCAATGGATTGCAGCAATATTCAGCTGAATGTATTGCTCATTTGTTCCTTGTAGGTAGTTTTTCCTTCTTAAACAGTCAGCACTGGTTGAGTAATCATTTTTCATATGAGAAAAACAGCTGTGATTGCAGAGTCACCCCTTTCTATAGTCACGTAGTGAAAAAATCTCACATTCGTTTCTCCTTTTGAACCTACCTGTAGAGGTGTCATCAATGCAAGATATTTGCAATTACCTCTTGTTCAGAGAAGGAAATTAAGTGTGTGATTCTTTATCTTGTAAAGTCTTTGTCTTAATGGGCCATTTTGCATACAAATTCTGATGATTCATCGAGCACATAGGTTCACATGCTGCAGTCTCTTGCTAATACTGCTGCAGCCATTGCTGGTAAATAGGGCAAAGGGAAACACGGGCAGTAGCAGTCTTTCAATAAGGACATATGATATTGCTGAGGGAGAAAATATTAGCACTGAAGAAAAAAATAGTCTTCCATTCCTCACTGAGTTACTGATATCCAGAAGTAAATATTTCATTGTCTTAGTCTTTCCAGTGTCATCATTTTTGATAATATGAGCCTGTCTGTAAGAAGCAGCAGAACTTGCCTAAACAGACTATGCTTTTGGCAAGCCATTTCTTCTCCTTAGAAAGGACTTTGTGCATTTGCTGACTTATTTGGCATAGGTACTTGATTATTTTGCTCTGTTACATAGTATTTACAGATTTTTTTTTGAGACTATTTGTGAGTTTAAACATTTCCTTTCACTGGTGAAGGGAATAAATAATCTGGAGAAGGATGTTTAATTTGTCATCATTCTTTATAAATAAAGCAAAATCTAAAGAAAAGAGTGAGGATGGACCTTCGTATGGCTGCATTTGGTCTGATCCTGTGAGGTATTGCCTGCTTAGGCTATCTAGCTTGAGTTTCTCTTGCAAGCAGAACCCCAGCCCAGTGCCTCCCAGCCTCTAGGGATGACTGCTTTTGATCAATTAAAAAATATGTTTTAGTCATGATTAAACAGTCAGAAAACCAGTGTTTTCAATATTATAAGAACTGAAGATACACCTGCATAAAGCCTGCAGACAACTTAGGGTTTGAATCTATACGAACATTCCTTAGGCTATTTCTGTTGATAGATGATTTTTGTATAGGAACTTCTTAACTTATAAAAGATTTGGTTTCAGTTTTGAATATATATTTTTTTAGCCAGCTTTAAACACTGACACTTCTAACACATTTATCTTCTTAATATGATTCTTCTCACTCCACCTCCTTTTCTCTGCACCTCTAGAAGTTATTCCAATATGTTTAACTATATTACTTGGACTTGTGAATGATGTCAGTAAACATGGGTGGCTCTGGTCTATGGGGAGCGTAGAAACAGGGATGGTTCAACATCCCTTTCACAGGAGTTTAGAGAAGCTGGGAGAAGGCAGCACATGCGTGTGCACACCCATCACTTTTTCTGGGTTCTCTATAGTCCCTCTGTCACTTTTAGGGACATGAGCATGCAGGAGTTGGATGTGAGGACAGATAGGCAGACGGACATAAAGGGTGGTGGGAGAGGCTGATGCACATTGTAAACCCCTGTGCACTTTGGATGCTGTCAAGGTCAGTGACTACGCTCCTGAAGGTGAATGTAGCTGCCAAAAAACCCAGGGCTCAGGCCAGATGTCTGCAGATGTTTTGTGTCTCCCCAGTAAGTGCCAAGGGCACTTCATCCACTTAAATAGTGGGGCAAGACTGAGAAGGCCTTCCTCAGGCTGGCAGCTTGGAGCAGGAGCATTGCTTCAGGGAAGCACTTGTCCATTCCTTCCATCTAAGCTGTCAGGGACCATCAGTGGGTACTTTGTTTGCCCACAGCAGCCAGCAGCCTGTGGGGCTCGCACACAGAGTTGAGGCCATTGCTGCCTCAAGCAACCTGTGCCAGCAATGATCTGCAGAAGGATCTACTTCACGCTGTCACTTTCCCCAGGGAATTAAAATTCCCCTTGGACTAATGTTATTCCATGGTATTGGAGGGGTATCTGGCTATTCACAAAGGAAACAAAAAGGGATTCTCCTGACACAGCTCCTGCATACTGCATTGTCTCTTCTTCAAAGATGCATTAGTGTCACTAATATCCTGGGTATGTCGCTGATATATCCTGGATAGAAAGATCAACGATTAAATGGAGGTGCATGAGGAGACTGGCCCTGTAATGTAACCTAGACAGTGAAATCATCCTATCCTTCCCTTGGCCAGGAAAATAGCTGTTTGCAATTTATTTTGAGTACTGTGACTGAAAACTGCATGTGGATTATGTGTAATCCACAATGAAGTTGCTGCTGCAGGAACAGGCTAAAATTGTGTGATGTAATTTTCTGAAGTGATGACTGGTAGTGTGTCCTTAAAATATACTGTAGGATCTGGATTTTCAGAGGGAAAGTCTTCAATGTAATCTGAAAAACAAAACCATCTGAGCAGTTCTGTGTGTTGCATATGGCAAGTCAGAGATCTAAAGTCACAGGTACTTTGGAAAATATGAACTAAAATATAAGAATTTGTAGGACTTTAAATTCTTGTAGTGCAAAGAAAATCCCAGCCTTTTTTATGAGATTTGTTTGTTCTCACTGAATTCAGAGAAAAATCATAGCGTTTGGTTACATGGTGACTTTTGATAGTCTTTTTCACAGAATCAGTCACAGGACCAATTAGGTTGGAAAAGACCTCTGAGAATGAGCCCAGTCTTTGGCTGAATACCACCACTAGAACTAGAGCATGGGACTAAATTTTTCTAATTTTTCTTGATTTTCGTTTTTCCAAATCTAGATTTTCTTGTATGTCACAAATCAAAACCTAAATGAATTGCAGCAAAACTTTAGAAATATTACTTTTTCCAGATGTGACACTTGAGCACAAGATGTTCAAAGAAAAAGCCTTTGGCTTTCTACCAAAATGTCAATGAGATTTGTGATGAATTAAATTTTTTTTTTCAGTTGCCAAAAACTAAATGGGAAAAAGAAAGCATTTGCAGATATAGAAAATTATTCTGACTCCTTTCCATTACACTGGATGATAAGGTCTAAATTCCCTACTCAGACTGATGCAGATCCATAATAATTCTTCCAAAATCAATACCTAGCTCAAATTTACATATTTACAGGCAAATGAACAGAATACTGCTCAGGTAATTTCTGCAACTTTGATAAAGATTCCAGTTTTCTCAAATGAATCACCTCAGATTAAACTTTTAAAGTGTTTACATAGGTCTTAAAATATATTTTTATATTTTCATCATTTCAAATTGAAAGTACATCGCATTCTGTTAGTGGAAAATAAAGCCATGGTTTAATTGAGACCGGTTGCATCCTGTTAAAATATTTTCTGAAATGTAATAGTAAGTCGAACTATATACTTAAGAAAAAGCTGCTTATTTAGAATTACACAGATGTATAATATACTGTGAGTTAAATTTTAACAGCCTGGTTGCAGGCATTGAGCATTAGGAGTAGTAACCAACAAGTAGGCAGACCTTAAAATGGTAATGGTAAAATTTCATTTTGGATTAGTCTCTGAAAGGAGTACCTGCTAATTTAAAACAGAATACTGGATGCCTGTCCCCATAGAATCCTTACAACGTTTCCTAGAAAACATGAGTTATTTGTTTCAAATACCCATATTAATACTTCACTGAACTTCCCAGGCCCATCAGGATACACCTTGAGCTCACCTGCTGAGATAAAAGCTAACATTTTAAATTCCCCTAAGCCATGTCACTCAGCCCAACTGCAGGTCCTGTGTCCATGTCAGTGTTTCCCTGGGGCCCGTCCTTCCTGGCAGAATCACCTTTGTGAGCAGCAGTGGCACAGCTGCCTGGGTGCTGTGTGGCAGTGCTCTTGTCCAGATGGTTCCTGTGCAGAATAACAAAAACCGCAGAGGTTGGCTGTTGGAGATACTGACGGAGAGCCGCATCCTTCTGAAATGCGACAGCAACAGGCTCTGAATGAGCTAGGCAGTAAAAATGTCATTAATTTGCCTTCTGAAAAAATTTCAATGGTTTGATATTTTCCAACAGAATGCATTTGGAGTCCACCAAGAGGAGCACACAAAGCTAACTTGCTGGTCCTTCTGCATATTTCTATTTGGCCTAAAATGGTTTAGCAAATTTGATCTGAATTTGTACTCTTGGTTTCAATAAATTTCTCACTATATTGTGCTAATACTTATTTCTCTTGCTAATACTGAATAAGAAAAGAATTTCATTTATGCATCAAACTTCATGAAGCTGGAGTGTAGAGCATGCTTTGGGATTAAATTATTAAATATAATGTATAATGTAAGAGAACTAGCAGAGTATACATATATGTTTATATTGTATTTATTGTATACAAAATGAGAAAGAACATTTCAGTCATTATTAACACAGAGAATAAAATCAGAAAGTAGAAGAAAAAGGGACACAACAGTAAGTTTTTAAATATTAGTTTAAGTTAATAATTACACCCCAAGATATCTGTAGGATAGGTTATGGTGGGAGAAGAACCCAAGTGATGACAAATCAGTGGCTAATGTAGTCTCAAGACTTAGAATCTGTGGCTCCTGGCCCCCAAAACTCGTCTTTGGAAGGAATGAGAAGGGCCCTTCAGTGAAGCTATGCTGGTTTCACAGGGTCCTACTGGCTTGAGGCCTGGAAATGTTTCCTGCTTTGGTGCCATTTGCGTACCTGTTACTCTAAATTAGGTTTCCAGACCACTTTGGTGTTTTGCAGAAATTTGAGAATAAAAAACAAATACCTCATCTTTTGGGTTTTTTCCACTTGATTTTTTTTTTAAATAGAAACAAAAAGAGCCTGCTTTTCAGTTTTAGCTGTGGAAGAAACTGGGCTTCTCTGTGAGACAAAACAGGATAACATGAGAAATGGCATGTTTTAGTATTTGTGTGTTTTACACTAGATGAAGATGACAGATATGACCTGTTTTCATTTAGAAGCTTCTTTTAGTTAGAGCTGCCCTTCTTTCAGAGTGGCTTTACCCTTATGCAGCAACTTAATGAATAAAATTAATTAATTTAAAATATATGGTTTGCATTAAAGCCACAGAGGACAGTTTTTAATCTGAATCTTCAAAGAGTCTTTGACCTGAGCAATCTATCTCTTTATTCTCCTTTATATTCAATGCAGTATTCATTCCATTTACCTCACTGCCTCATTCAGGTATTGGAACACATACTATTCTTGTTTACCTTGGGCTGTAATTTCTGTACTTCTATGGGCTTATTTTCCCCACCCAGCCAGGAAACAAAAGACAGGGTGTGCTTTTAAAGGCAGGAAAGTAGCTTTAAATACCCTAATGGAAGAACTGTGAGATTTATTTATATTTTTTAAAAAAGGTATCATTTTCTTGAAGACTTTCAAAATTTGTGCCTTTGTGAAACGTTTATTTTAGAGTCCCGTTCTGAGTCTGGAAGTGAAGCTTCTTCTAACAACATAAGCAGGACTTCCTTTTCCCCTCTCGTCCCCCTGACTTCCCTGGGCCTTAAAAAGAGCATTTTTCCTGTAGAATAAATAACTTTACCAAAATAGTTATATAAACCCACTGTAGAACTCCGTCTGTTTATAGCTGAAACCCAACTGCTATTTTGCAGCTGGTCTCTGTAGTTTATGTTGAAGCTCACAGAAAGTTGCAGCTTCTCTGAGATCGTTGTTTTACACATTATTTCTTTTAAAATGAGAAATCAACCTTCATTGTGACTTTTCTTAATGCTAAGTTCTACAAGCGATAGGTACAAGAAAGCTCAATACTTTGTGAATACTTAAAATGTGTTTGCCATTTACACATTTTCTAATTGGAAGTTGCACCAGAGGCAGGAGCTGGTGTCAGGGCTGGATGTAGCTCTGGCAGCTGTCGAGGCAAGTAGAAGAAAGTGATAAAGCAGAGGAAGGTGACCAATGTGACTGGGTGCTAAAATAATGCAGACAAAAGAAAAGCTCCAGATAATTATCATTATTCCTTAATAATAATAATATTATTATAAGCTATCCTGCTTTGATTTTTTTTTTTTTTGCATTTTTGAGGTGGGGGAAGAGAGACAGACAAGATTTACAAATTAATCTGTGCAGGACCTTTTGTGGGTGAGTTCAGGACAGACCTAGCATCTTCATTTTGTAATATACTGTAGTTTCTAAGCTAGAGGTCATGGTCAGAAAAGGTTCATGATCCTGGAGGTGATGTTATATGCCTAGAAGCATTAATAAGAAATGTATTCACAGAGCAAAATTTTTGGAAGCAGCCCTCTGTTTTAAGCCAGAGCTACTTTTAGGTTCCTGACCACAAGAAAGCCAAGTGTGGAGACAACTGGAAAATTATGTTGCTGTTCCAGTTCAGGTGGTGTTGTCAGAATATGCAAGACCTAACAAGATTAAAGTAGTTTTGCCCTTTAATTTGAACAGATGCAAGTTGAAGTTACTAGTAGATCTACATCATTGCTCTGGTTCAACCCTGAGTCATGTGATTATTTCATTCTGCTATACTCATTTTTGATGAACCACTTTGCTTGGTTTTTTTTTTTTTTTTTTAATTGGTTGACATGNGGGTGGGTTAAACAAATGCTAACTCCCCAGTGAAATATTTCTCCCCTGTTGAAACTTGAATGGGATATTACAAAGTGCAAGATAGAAAGCACCCTTCATGCAATAGTTGTGCCAGAAATGGCTCACCAGAAAAGCCTATCGCCAAGGGGTGAGTAACATGAATGAGAGGGACAAAGAGGGACTTTTCAAGGGGTACTTATATTTTGATGTTTCTCGTCTTCTGATATTAATCTAATTTTTTTTTTGCACTGAAGCAAATTGGATGTCACATATTTCTTTTATCCAAGTTGTTAAAATTCCCAGCTCTTGCTCAAGCACGCTGTCATTTCTGCTTTTCATTAAGGTTGTTTGACTACTTCATGCCATGGAAAAAGGTTATTCACATGACAGCTTTCCTGGTTGTGAGGTGCAGATGGGACTGTATCTGCCTGACTGCTAGAGCAAGTCCAGGGCCAGGTCATGACTCTGGATTTTTATGGGAACCCAGATGTTCAGGTGCCTACAAGGCCAAACAGGTATGAGTGCAGAAGCACAGCACCCACCTCACCCCACTGAGGAGAAGGCCCAGGGCATTTGCAAAGTGTGAGTCATCTGTGCAGCTCCAGAGTACAGCTGCTATAGTATCACAGGAAGCAGTAAACTGAAGCTTGAAAATGAGGGGAAGGGTCAAACTCAGTGTAGGTAGAAACTGTAAGTTAGTGGAAGGGTGCCGAAAACATTATAATAGAGCCTTCTAGGATTTTTTTGTAGCTTCTACCCTTTAATGAAGAGAAGCAGTTTTCCCAGGATAGGGAACAAGATGCAGCTATATGTATAGTCAAAGCAGGCTTGACTGTGGTTGCTAATGCAAATGGAGAATGGATTTTTTTTTCAAGGCACTATATTTAAACCAGAGTTTAAACTATGAAGAAAAATACCACTCTTGCCCAGTGCTGATCTTCCCTTTGCATTTTACCTATGTTTAAATTTATTTTGCTTTCTCTCCTAGATATTCAATTCTCCCCAAAGCAGACTATGTAGTTATAAGAGCAAGACTGCATTACTCTTGGAAAAATCTGCATACCTTTGTGCTTACATTCCCCTGCTTTTGCGTCTGAGCTGAGCCCCTGACAACTGAAAATATTTAAAGAAGAAAAACTAAACCCTAATGAATGTGAAAGGCATCTGCACAAAAAAAACAAGCCTTCTTTTTTCTGTCTCAGTTGAAATACATTAAAAGGCTTGTACAGGCTATAAAAGTAAACACGGCTACTCCTTCCCTTTATGCTGTTGTGCGCCAGTTTTGAAGGTCTTTGATACTGTTTTTGTGTCCTTATTCTTTACCTAATAAAGATTCCTAAGTGAAATATCTGTCCATGTCTAAGCTCAGCATCTATGTGGTCACATCTCTCTGTATCATTTTTTCTGTGAACTTTCCATTCCTTTTCCTTTACTTGGAATAATATCAAGCATTCTGCTAATGGCCAGAAGCCTGCAGTGGGAGGGCCATACCACAGCTCATCTAGACCTGTCGATGCAATAGATGAAATGCTATCAGTCTTCTGGAACAGCAATGAGTATCTTTAAAGTTGCTTTCCTGTAAGAGAAACTTAGTTTCAGAGCCTGAAAAGCATTGGTCTCCTTGACTTCTCAAGACCTGTTTTTACCACCTAAAGTCAATTGGCTGTAAGCTGTGGACCCAGCTTGGCTTCAAAGTGTGCCTGGCTCTTCATTCACAAACTAAATCCTCCAGTGAGCTGCCAAACTGGGGAGATTATTTTGTCTCATTTTCTGGCAAGCTGCGACTGCGTGTACCACTTCATTTATATGGTAATTGAGGCCAAGCCTCCAAATAGCCTCCATACAATACCAGTGTGACTTGGCTCTGACTGTATGGTTATTCTACCTTCAGCAGCCTCAGTCTGTGTGCTCTGAGCTGGACAGGGTTTAATATATCTTCATTAATGAAGTCCTGGGTCCTGACCCTAGCTTTTGGAGAGTGACAACTAAACTCAAGAAATCATTCACACTGAGGATTACCACATCTTTGCGAAGGTGAGCTCATGCCATTTCTTGACCTTTCTCTACACTTTTCAGGTCTGAGATGTTGATGTTTCTTAGGTTAGCTGGAGTAATAAGAGGTTGGAGAGGGCACAGCTAATTATGGGGACAATGTGTTGACAAGCCAGCTAAATTGAACAACTGGTTTTGTTGCCTCCTCTTGGGCATTGCAAAAGCTCACTCTCTCCCAGACTGGCCATTTTAGAAGCATAGTAAGCATCCATGCTCTATCAGCCATTCCTTGAGGAGTGCAGTATTGTTAGAGCAGATACAAATATGTGCATTCAAAGCTACTTTAAAAATATATACATTAAGGCTTCTATTTGACTGTTTCGGATGTTATGAATTCCAAAAGTCAAGCATGGACTATTCAGTTAGTGGACATATGGCTCATGCTGAATATTATAGGATGTTTCACTGAGGGTCTCTGAACTTAGGTTGGGAAATGTACATACCTTTTCAGAGGGGAATATTAGTAGCTCATGCTTTAAGGCAGAGATGTGACACAGTACTTTGCCATTAACCCCAGAGATCACACTAAGGGTTCACACCAAGTTCTGAAATTTCTATGGGATATAATTTCCACACTTTCTAAAATTTTATTTTAGAAACATGTCAAGGTGTGTTTTTAGAATATCATTAAAAGAAAACTAAGTGCTTGAAAGTTAGAAAATTCCCAGCTGTCAGTCACCTGTATGATTCCTCTGTAGGTCTACTTTGCAGCACATGCCATTTTGGACAGCAGCAGAATGGGAACATGGACTTGCAACATGTCTAACTTTTAAAAACTGAGGGCTTGGGCTTCCAAGTCCTGGTCCAAGTGTCCAAAATGGGGCTACTAGCCATAGTCTACTGGAGAGAGCAGACAGCCAAGGAAAGGCTGTTGACAAGAACAAAAATGTGCCAAAAATTTCTGTGCTCTCCCAAACTGATTGCATGCTCATAACTTTGAAATAAGGGATTATTTAAAATCAAGATTCATGGCTTGGGCTCAGGCACTTGTATTGTCACTTTATATATTGAGGGATTTGCTGTTCCCTTTGGAGTTGTGTCAGTGCCCATATCTCATCCAGGAAGCAGGAGAATCAGTTCAGCATGAGTTTCCTCCCCTTCCTGAGGCTGCTCAAACTTACACCCTCTGTTCAGGATACTTTATTTTCGAGTTTGCCTCCGGGTTATGACCCGTTGGTTGACAAAAATAAGTGCCAGGTAAGGCTCCTGCCAGGGCATGACTGCCAGGATGAAGAATTCCAAGGAGGTGGCTCATTTATTTCCATGACACTGTGCTCCTTTGTGTGCTCTGTGGAGCCAGTCTTGGCAAGCAGCATTGAAGCAAGTCTCTGTTTAGAGTGGAAAATCTCCAAAGCTGATAAATTTCCTCTGTCAAATGGGTCAGAGAAAGGACATCCCTGCTCTAGGCCAGGCTGGTGTGATTAGGTAAACGAGGGCTGTTCCTCAGCCTTGGAAGTGGCCCAACATAGAGCTGAGCATTCGGAAGCTGTGTTAAAGCGGATGATTGCAAAGGGCAGGATCAGGGTGGAGGATCTGCAGCACCGCAGGGAGGAGAGCTTGCTGCTGCACTCAGAGCACCATCCTGTGCTTTGTGAAGCTCTGTAAGGGGCAGCAGTCTTTGTTCCATCAGGTGTCAGCTTTTGCCCAAGAAGCAAAGGCTGTAAAGAAGCCTGGACAAGGTGGGGAGAGACAAATTGGCACAATTTAGCTTCTAGGGGACTCTTATCTGAAGAACGATGCAAAAGTCTGAGAATACCCTATGAACAGTGGAATCTTAGAGGTTTCTTCCCAAACACTGTTGCTACCAGTGCTGCAGTTCTGTTACTGCTGGAGTACAATGCTTGCTCCTTGGCAGCATTGGAAGTTTGAAATTTGTTTATTCAATGTGGAGCGAAAAGAGAGCTGTTTAAAATGTTCTCTTTTTTACGTATATATTTTTCTTGTTAATTCAGTTGCACTAATGTTTGCTTTTGGATGCTAACAGGATGTTTTAATTCATGAATATTTGTTTTGTGGTATCAGGGATCCTGATACAGGATCCAACTTAAAAGTTCTGCCTAAGTTGGACCAGAGGTTTTTACTCCAGACTCACTCAGATGAACAAAGCAGGAACTTGAATGTGGGTGTCCCAATGTCAAGAGCTTTCCGGAGAATAAAGCCAGCATCTACTCATTGCCATAGATGCCAGTTTTGCCTGAAAGGTAAAAATTTCTTTATTCTGGCTATGCTGTATTTTACCATGTTAAGGCTAGCTGACAATACAGGTTAATTTTTAAATGTGTAGAGTTGTTTCACAAAGTTATGAATCCACAGTTAAGGCAAAATCCTGATCTTTCAGCAAAGAGAACAGCCTGTTGGCATATTTAACTGGAAAATAGATTTAATTTGGGAATACGAAAATAATTTATAGAGCAAGAGGTAGAGTGGAAAAGGCTATTTTCCTGTAGTACTCAGAGTCTAGTTTTGTTAAAAAAAAAAAAAAAGGAGCCACTGCATTTAAATACAGGGTTTCATTACTGTAGGAATGTAGAGGAAGCAGCTCTAGAAGTTTCTAGGGAAGAGATCTGTGTGTCTGAGTAAACTTGCTGTCCATAGTTAGTGTTCTGCTGAGTAGTTCTGAGGGACATAGACACAGTGGCTTGCCTGGGCACTAAAAATGCACATCTTGTGATGCTGGCAGTTGCTGAAGGTAGTGGGTCTAACAACCACCCTTCATTTAAATCAACTGCAGAGTGCAATTAGGCTTTAGAGAATAGATAGCTGAAACAATAGGAGCCACCACCCCAAAAATGAGGGTGTACAAAGCTGTTTAAGAATGTGTTGTGTAGGTGGAGGATTTGACAACAGGCTGAATTAACATGCAGGTCGCTGAATACTGTTCATGTGGAAGAGAAACCAGGAAGACATCAGGGCAGCATGCAGAGAAGGCATAAAGAATGTCACAGCCAAATAAATATTTTCTCTCTGACTGAGTAAAAGCTGAGTTTTCAGCAGTCAGGCACCTGGAGCTTCAAGGAAGCAAGGTGTTATCTGCTCTGAAATTCTCACTGATATGCAAGAACTTGTGTTTAAGGAGTTGCTCCAAAATCAGAAGGCTTTGTATCAGAAAAATGCAGTACCACATTCCAACATTTGTCCAATTGCAAGAGATAAATTATGCAAAAATATTGACCAGTTAGAACGTGGCAATGCTCTGATGGATCTCCTCATTATTGCAGTGGCAAAAAAACAGGTATCTTGGCTTTTAACTGTAGTTAAGCAAGTGAGCTTTTTATTTGGCATACAGCTTCAGATTCCACTGTGGAAAATATGAATTAGCATCAATTAGAAGGAAAAGGCCAGTCAGAATAAAACACAAACCAGACCCACCTGGCCTAAGTCAATTCTACTGGACCTTTTAATATAAAAATATTTACTTGTTACAGAGTTGAATTTGGCAAAGTGAGAGTTGCACTTGTAGGCTTGCTTTTTTCCTTTATTGTACAGTCAGCATGATTACAGTTCAGTTTTTACTCTTTGATTACACTACAGTGTCCAGCATGGTCTCTCCCTTGAATGAGCTTTCCTTGGTTATTCACCTACCTCACTGCCTAGAAGGTTTTTTGCACAATGTCTGTTTTGTTGACTAGATTTAGCATGTGAATGGGTTGTCTGGGTTTCTGTGACAGAAAGGTTGTCCCTTATATCTTTATTAGAAAAAAAAAGGCTTTTGACAGTCTATTTATATGCCTGACCTTAAGAGATTTCTAACATTATGACTTTGTGAGACAAAGTTCAAGACTCTCTGAACTGTGCCTTTCACAGATAGTTCCTCTGGTTTGAAAGTATCTGCAGGCTCCACACAATTTCCCCTGCAGTCTGACTTATTAAAATACTGTCTTCCTCTGCCTTTCATTAGTCCCATGAATGATCACTAAGTGTAGATTTAGATTCTTCTTACACTTACATTGCAGAAAATGAAAAGCAAATGTGTTCAAGGTAAGACTGAAGCAAGGCTGTACATAATTCTGCTGCATTCTTCTGTACCCCAGCTAGCTCTCTGGTGATGTGCTGGCTTTTCTGAGCTTTCCAGAATGCATTACCCACAGTTCAACATCTAGACATTCTTTCATGTGTATTAAAGAAGTTTTTAGTCAATCTTCAAAGTGAGAATATAACAAAGGCAATTATTTATTTCTCTTAAAATAGTGAGTGGTGTGAGGTATCACACACTGTACATGGAATAAGTCACCATGGTTATCCAATCCAATGCCTCACAAGCACAGGGGTTAGACCCAGAAGGTCTACAAATCATCCATTCTGCATACACCACAAGCCACAAAACCCTCCCTAATGCTCTATAACAACTTGAAGTTGTACAGTACAACAGTTGTTTGCCACAGTCACGCCATTGCAATCATGGCAATACATCATCTCTTATACCACAAGAGGATAGCAAAGAAATCTAAGGCATTTTCAACATCCTAAGCACAAAACACCCTGAAGACCTCTAAATGAAAACACACTAAGCAATATATCCTAATCCATTCCTTAGCCTTAATTTTGCAGTCTGCTGGTATGACACACAGTCAGTATAGGACTCATATCTTGCACTTGAGCATGCACGTACATAAACATAATCCCCAGGGAGCTTCCAAAAACTACTTCTCTGTCTTCACAGCACAATTATGGTGTGTCTTCTTGCCTCTCCAGATCCAGAGAAGAGAGGTGGCACCTCTCTTCCCTAGCACTTTCAAAGCCTGTCAGCAAGTCACCCAAGGCTCAGGAACCTTGGACATGGTCCAGCTCAGAAGCTAAAGGCTTCTTGGTCTCTCTGATCATTGGAAAAACCCAAAAGCTCTGATCTGTGTTTGAGGGGAAGAAAGTTTTGGGTCTCAACCATCTGAGGAGACACATCTTTGTGAATTTCTGCTGCTCAAATGCAGAGCTTTTTTTCCTTCTCTTGTCCTGCTGGTGACTTATTTCCATGAATAATTAGGTGTGAATTGCCGGGAATGTTCTCTTATGCAAAACCACCTTCTGTAGTTTCAGAAATAGCTGTGTGTGTTTAATATCACCATATCTGCTTCTGCCAGAGTCACTGTGCCCTGCTCTCTGTATATGTGCTGAAGAAATAGAGTATTTTCACTTGCTTTTCTTCCTCTCTCTAGAGCAAAACATCAAATACAGTAACCAAAACATATGTGCTATGCAGGACCCTATAGAAAGTAGGTACGTTTTCAAAATTATGTTTGGTTTGAATTTTGAGATTTAATACAGTTTAGGTCTTCACTTACCCAAAACAGTTGCATTGAATGATGATAGCACATCTGCTAGTGACCAGAAAATTGATTCTATAAAGCTAGTTCCAAATCAAATGGTTCAGAGAAAAAAATAATCTGAGAGCAGTACTCTTCTGGTAACAGGTAGATGAGAGCTTCGCTTCACATGGAGAATAGGCTTGAACTATTGGCATCCAAACAGATCAGCAATGTGACATTTGTTTCTCACAGGAAAAATCTTTTCCCTAGGGTATGGACAGGAAATTCAAACTGAGAGGAGGTAAATACCAAAGGACTGCTGAGGAAAGGGGAGGAGAAAGAACAAAAAGCACAGTGTTTACTTGTTGTGTCCACTAAAGAAAGGCTCAGGAAAGAAAACTGCATGAGAAATAAGTGCTTATTTTGATATTAAATGAAGTGCTGTTATTGCAGGATGAACCACTTCCTTGCTGCAAAGCTGTAGTTCAGATCACTGTGCAGCCCAGTGAGGTCTTTATTTACTGTGTTCTTTGTTTCCTTAAAAATAATTTAATTCCTTTGGGGGAAAAAAATAATTCAAAATTCACCTTATTCAACTATAGTATGAGATTGACCCTTAAGTTTGTTCACAGCATTTGTTTTTTTGGAGTGCTGCCCACTGTGAATCAGCAACTTCTGTGGAGCTCTTGACCCTTTTGTGTTAGAAATTTTGGTACAGACTCGGTGATCCAGTAGTGGGTGAGGATTACAGCAGCACACATGTGTTTAACTCGTGCACCTTTTGCTGACTGTCCTGTGTCTAGGCTGACACCACCTCCCAAGCTGCTTCCCTCTGAGTACAGGATGCCGTTTCAGATGTAATGAGAGCTGGCTGGGGCAGGAGCCGGCCCGCTGAGCCTTGCAGTCGCTCCTTAAACCCACTGGTGGGAGCTTTGGTTTGGACCGATGCTGCCTCATCCCCCAGAGTTCAGCACACAAGCGCCGGGCAGCAACGGGTGGGTAACGAGAGCTGAGCCCTGAAGCACAAGGAACAGAGCAAGGATAATTCACCTTGGAAGGAAGGGCAGTGCAAGGCCCTTCTGTGTGGCGCTGCTGAGGTGCTCCGTGACTGGGAGGCTGTGAAACGGGGGCTCTGAAAAGGACATTCTTAACTCTGGAATTGCTGTCTTGACGTTTTTGTCACCTGGATCTTTGGGCTTCTTGCCAGCCCAGAAAAAGCTAACAAAGGCCATTTCTGCTGTTGCATATAATCAGTGAAGGAGGAAAGGAGGAAGAAAATAAATGAGGGACTTTTAAAAGTCTTTTAAAAGTACTTTTAGTACTTTTAAAAGAGAAACATTTTTTGCAGAGGAGTAAAAATGGAAAGTTAGGACAGCTTTGAAACTGAAGCTACAATTCTACTGTGGTAAAAACTTAGAAAAGAAAAGGTTAAGACTCAGATGGAATTGTTTGAACTGGATTTGTTAATCAAAGGCAAATTTGTTTTAAAGTGTTATTTTCACTTACTCAACATTTTTTCTCTCAGTTTCCTATGTTCTTTGGAGGATTCATAATGTCTTAGTGTTTATCAGGATTGCATAATTTCTGTGCCTTCCAATAAAGAAATAGGATACTCATATATCCCTGTTTTTCAAATTTCCATTTCATATTCTTAGCCATTTAAAAGCTGTCCAACTGAGATCAAGGATTTCATGGTGCTCATAGCCCCTGGTCTTGGCATATTTAGCAAAAGTTGAGCTCACAGATAATGTTTCCCAAACAAATTCCAGTACAGCTACATTTTGACATTGTCTTCCTGAGCTTTGACCAGATACAAGTGGCACCATTTCATTGCCAAATTCCATCCAACTTCTATAAAAAAATAGAGAGGTGAAAACAACATTTTTAACAGGGAAGTATAATTAACTGTTCTTGTCCTTTCTCTGTATAAACTGTTATCAAGACTTTGAAGTTCTGCCAGTTTGTTTCCATTACAAGGAAAACCTGATACCAGCTGGAATTTTTGGAGTACAGAGAGAGCAATGGCAATAGTCCTGTTGATTTAAAAACCAATGTCTTGGGGTTTAGGAATACAGAATAAAGAAACTGGAAACTATTTTCTTTTTAGAGGTCTTTGCCTTTTCAACACTCTAAGCAGCTTCATCTGTTAAAACTTCATTCTAATTTGATATCCTCAGAAACTTTTCTCATTCTCTCGTTTTCCAGGCTTTCATTCCTCGTCTCTCCTGCCCATCAGTACTTCAGACTATCAAATGTTCCAGCCCTGTGCTTATCTGCCCCTTGAGAAGCCTCGCTGTTCACATAGCATAACTTCTACTTCATGTTTTGGGTGTTAGCTTCTGGGATTTTTCAGGCATCGCTTCTCCTGAGAGTCCTCTAGTTGCTTAATGCAAGCCTGGGACCGATGAAAAGGGTGATTAACACTTTCAGTCTAACAGCTGGCTGCAGCTAGGGACATAAAAACAGCTGCCATGTTCTGTTAATTGCATGCACCAGCGGCCAGGTAAAGCTTTATAATCAATGTAATCTGTGGTAAGGGTCCTTCCTTGTATGCAAACACAAGCTATAGCCCTCTTCATCTGCAAAACAGCATTCCGTTTCAGCATGTGTACTGTATTAAGCTTTCTTTGCATCAATGTAAAAAAAAAAAATCTTCTGCAATGTGTCGTGATTTGAGCCATATGGTGTATAAGAAACAGGTGGAGCAAAGGCTGAGCAACGAGCATTGAAGGAAAAAAACAGCCATTATTTTAAATAGTCGAGATAAAGGACTACATTTGTGGCCAAATAATTGTCACCCTCCAAAAAATTATTAACAGAATAGTCAAGCCTGAGAGATGTGCTGCTAACATTTCTGTGCTGTATTTTGTCTATGGCCAGTAATTGCTACAGGAAAGTTTCCTCTGACTTACACTTTACTGGTTTTGTTATGATCTTTTCACCTCCATCAAGGAGATTTATTTAAATGTCCCTATTGTGTGGTTCTCAAACCCGTTAATTAAAGTGGTCACTGGAGCACTTCCCAAGTAAATATTTGTTGAAATGCTTATTCGCAAGACAATTTCCTTGGATATTTTCTCTTTCCATGAATATTCTTATTAGAAATGTTAACATAAATGAGAGACAATCTGCAAAATTTGTTGATATTTCTAGAACAGTGAAAAAAGATGGTTTAATCAGGGTATTTACAAATACTAGCCTTCTTTTTTATTTTCCCTTTTGCTTGACATATGTTTTGTTTTTATGAGCAAAAAAACCCTATGCAATCGTATGTTCCTATGGCAAGTAAAAACCAAAGCAGTCATCCAGCTGTTAAAATTAGTGTTAGGTCTGAATTTTCTATGGATTTCCCACTGCATGGCAGGAAATCAGCTTTCATTGCTGCTTCCCCCTCCTCCCCATCCAGCCTCCTATTAGGTTAATACCAGAAGCATGAAGTAACGTTTAGCAGAAAGTTGTTGCTTTTAGTTCTGGGAAAACTTGGCAGCCTCTCCAGAAATGAAGGGGGAGGGGGAACCTGAAGCCTCCATTAACTACAGAGAAGATTGGAGGCATAAGGAAACATTTTTCTCCCATTAAAATTCTGAAGTTTAAAAAAATACACTAATGACAAACTGTTTCTAAGTCTAATGAGGATCTGCTGTCATTACTCCTCTCTCTTTATGTATTAATCGCCCGGCTCCTATGGGCTACTTTTGTGTCTTCATTTCATATTAATTCATAGTAATTTATGGCCTGTTAGCAGTGTATCACTAGAAAAGAAATACTAGGAAAGAGAACTAGTGCATTTCTCTTTTTGTTTAGAATGGATTTCTAGTCTACAGGATGGTCTGAGGAGCTTGCAACCAAAAAGAAGGTTGTTGCTCACCAGTGCTGAAATGCCTCCCCTTGAGTGCTTTAAGGTTTCAGTAGTACAAAGAAGAAGAAAAAAAAAAGAGGAAGAAGAAGAAGGAAAAAAAGGAACATGTAAACAAGGCATTATGACAAAGAAGCCAGACTGCTCCAGCTTCCTAACTCAGATTTTACAGTGGTCTTTAAACTACAGTACAAAATTAGAATTTATTAAAACAATGTGTTAAAGATTGTCATACGTTAATTTCCTGTGATACTGTGAGATCAGCAAGCATATTTTATTGCTTCCTGTGCGCCCAATCCTACATCAGTAAGTGGGAATTTCATGAGAAATGTGTGGTGTCATGGCCACAGCGGTGCAACCCAGAGCAAAGAGCATGTATGGGGGGGCTCTGTGGAAAGGGGTACCCAAGCTTCAGGAGCAGTGCAGCAGGACAGGGACAGGTCCTCTGTGGGGAGCAGCAAAAACAAGGACATGAGCGTAAGACAGCAGACTTTACATGGCTCAGCTCCTGTAAAACAGCATTCTCAAACTACTCATATTCCCAAAATATCTGTGTTTATCTGCTTTTCAGTTTACCTTGTACCATTAGCTGGGGTGCTGCCCTGTAAAACTGCTTCTTAAAGAGCAGAGTTTCCACCAACCACTGTCTGGGCAGATCGAGAGAGATGGAGATGATGCAGAGCTCTGAATCTGAAGTACCCAAGTGCTTTACTTTCTTTTCACTAAGCTCATGAGCCAAAAGCTCTTCCAGCAGTTTGCACCCTGCACAAAGGGCAAGGTGATCCAGAGCCCTCCTATGGTTTCATCCCCTTCCCAACCTGCTGGAACCCAGTCCTGTTACTGGCCTGTGAAAGACCCTGTAAGGCAGGTGGCACATCCAACAGCAGGCACAGGGAACAGCGTTACCTTTAGGATGGCTGGGCATGGTCCCCCACTATTCCCCAGGGTAACCCAAACTGGGGATGACATAGGGAGGAAAGGGAAGAACTGTATACAAATTAATCTGGCACCGAGCATATGTATCTTGGCCTCAGAAGCCAGATTTGTACAGCACCTATCTGTTAAAAACCTGTGGGGAAATGCTGGACCAGCTACCCCTTTCCCTTGCATATTCTGTTGGGAAATGAACGTATTGTATTCTGTGACATTCTCCACTATCCTGTTATACTTTTAGGATTTTGTTGAAGGGGGTGCAAGTGCAGTGGGAAAGCTAGGTGGTGGGTTGTCATTTGACTTCTATTTTGGTTTAGGTTGCTTTTACCTTGGGTATTAGTGCATCTTGAGGAAGTCTGTCTTTGGGTTTAGTGTATTTTGTCTAAGCATTTAAGGCAATCTTAAGGGCTGAATAGGGAGAGAATTGTTATAAATTGTATTTTTCAGATGCTTTTAATCCTGTCTCTGTTAGGAGAAAAAAAAATCATAAATCCGAGGCTAAAATACATCTCTGCATCTTATTCTGCCCCTGTTATTACGAGAAAGTAGTAGCAATATTTTGTCATCCTTTGTGCTGCTAATGGGACATAATTCCCCATTTGGGGGCCATCTGCTGAAAAGAAAACCTTTACAATCCTTCTGAATGCGCATATAAAAACTTGTCAGCAAAAACAGCCTCATGAATAAGTTGTGAGAATATATTTTATCTAAACTTCTTTAGGCAAAGCTTTTTCCTTTACAAAAGCCCAAATGACTCTGAAGAGAATGAAAGAAATTTTGGCAACTATCTTTCTTTTTGGTACAAATACATTGTTTTACCTCTTTTGACTCCCTACTAATTAATTTAATTTCACTTGAAGGGAAAGAATACCTTTTTGCAGGAAGAAGAAAACAAATGAGAATTTATTTCAATACAGAGAGATACATCTTTGCACATATTAACTGTGAAATTAAAGTAGTAACTTTGGTTCTTCTGTTCCATACCATGCCCCCCTCTGAGATTTCTTGTGTAACCTGGGGCAAAATTGCTTTAGATTTCTTCTCCCTTCCTACTCAAGGAAGTACTGTTTTACTGACATGACCCACAGTATTGTTATATATGCATCCAGATTTGATAAATAGAGACCAAAGGAGAATAAAAAACTTCTCTGGCTTGGCATTAGAAGGAAATCATAAAGTCCCAAACTTTGGGGCATGTAAGGACTTATGATTCAGCTTATTGCTTGCTGGGTAAAAGATAAGACTAGGAGGGGCAACTACGGAATGAAGGTACTCATTATCGAACCACTGAGAACAAAACAACTAGCTGTGACAATAATTGTAAACCAGTGTAGCTACAGGATTTGCACCATGTCTTATGCCAACTGCTTTCCTAGTGCTTTGGCATCTATGAGGAGCACTGACCAAGGTTTTGCTAGTGCTTGTAGTTTTCAACATGTTTTCTCACAGATCATATATCAAAAATGTACTTTTGTACAGGAAAAACCACTTTTCTACCACTATAGAGAGCTAAGCAGCAGTAGCAGAGCTGGCTGATGAAGCCCTAAGCCACCCCCACTGACCAGTGCACACGCTGATTCTAGGAAAGGGAAGCAATTAATCAGCTGTGAAGACAGAGAACTATACACAAGTTAATAGGGGACTGCTCTTGTGAGTTGAAGCAATGTCCATACTGTAGTAGCAAAAATTCTTTTGATTACTAAAACACCCAATTTAATGAAAAAATAGCGTGCTCTTTTATTGCATTAAATGGTCCAGTTACTTAATAAAAATGGTTACCTCTCTGATAAATCTTGTCTTGTTTATATCTTTAGGCCATTATGGATACAACATTGCTGCTACTTAAATGAGTCATTATGAGTCGTGCAATTATAGACAGAGGGATTTTTTTTTTTAAGGTAACTACTTATTTACAGAAAATTAACTACCTAAATTAGTCTTCCTCTAATGGTAGTTCTTCAGCACAGTTATACTGTGGGCTGGGCAGTCGGCATAAAGGAAGAGCAGGCCTCCCAAATGTGCTGTAAATCTAGGCAAAAACTCACAGAAGTGCAGCAAAACCCACCTACCAGACCTGTCCCTTAAGCTCTGAATGTAGCTGCAAAAGCAGCCAGTGCCTGATGATTCAGAAAAAAATGCAAAAAATAAACACATTTTTTGCCTTGCTATTACAACCTAGTTAATTGTGTACAACTGTGCAAAGGAAGAGAGTAAGGAAATTCCTTTCTTGACCCTTCCAGCAATTGACTTGTGCCCTGAAGCATAAGATTTGATTACTCATGTAACTTATTTTCCCCAGGCAGTTTCTTCTTGATAGCTCTTGTGTGACAGTTCAAGAAAGTTTCAGGAGGAGTCACAAGAACACTCCACCAGTTGAACCCCAGCTTCTTTTATTACTGATATACATTCCTACTGTGCACTGCATTAAGAGATTTTTTTATTTTTAACTAGGATGACCAATGTAACTACAGGGTGTGATTTTTTTTCACCAGAATCGTACTGATGAAGGCAGTCATCCTCCACTTTCCCTTTTGATTTTGCAGAGATTCCCAACAAGCCTTAAAAATGAAGATTCTTTCATAACCTAGAATCCAGCCTGCCACACTGCCTCAAAATGTCTTTGAGGAAGTTACAGCAGAGGAATCACTGCTTACTTTGACGTTTCACCCAAAGTTCTGGTTTTCAAGCTATAAACAAGTGGTTCAAAATGCTTTGGTTACCTGCTGGAAAGCACTGAATCCTTACAACTTCATTTGTTGTGACAGGTTTGTTCAAAAAGGGTGCAACTTAATATCCATTAGTGCGTTGGTGATGGTGGTTCAAGAAGCAGAAGTTCAGTCTCAAGCACAACTGCTGAGATCTATTTGTTTCTCTTCTCATCAATCACTCTAATGCAAGTGCTTTTTGGACCTTTTTCAGAACAGGTAGAGGTGTTGGGAAGGAAGAGGTTTCACCTGGATCATTTTCTTGATCTGGTTTTCATAAATAATTGCACTACTGTTACTGTGACACACAGAGGGAACACAGTAACACACACCACAGGTGTTCAGGCAGAGAAGAAGAAAGGAAGTCTCTCGTTTATTGTTGACCTTGTATATATAAGTTTCTGAACAGTGACCAGAGATTGGACAGAGAAGTTACCACCTCTCCATCTCCACTGGTCACTTGAGAAGTCCATCAAGTGATATCTTTCCACAAAGGAAAGTAAACATGATCTTACAATTCATGAGAATTGACTCTATTATACTAAAACAAATCAGAAGGCTTATTTTCAGGGACAACACACTACCCCACCAAAGAATGTAACAAATCATAGACTGTGAATCCAAATGAGTAGTTAAGGCATAAAATGGAAGACACCAGACCAGTTTTGCCACCAAAGAAAAGGCTGGGTGTAATAGCACCCAGTCATCAACAGGAAGCTTTATCTCAACCAATTTTGTCAGGCTGGGAATCACCTCTCCTCCTGCAAGTAACATAAAGCCTGAATCAACTCCCAGCTGTGGGCTCTGGCTCATTTGTCAGAAATGCAGTCATGTCCACACCTGATGTGGATAAAACCTGTGAAGGTAAGGGACCAGGCAGTGCAGAAGTTGTGACTGCAGATGCCTGCTCAGAGCTTACTTCAATTCTGAAGCAGCTGAAGTGATGTCCCCTATCTTATAGAAGCATGTCATTGAGGTATGGTAACAAAATGGCATTTTAATACCATTTTCAATGCCCCTGATTAAAGCATGCTTTTTGTAAACATTCCAACATTTGATTTCTACTTATATGAATTACCATGGAAACTAAACTTTTATCAAGCATGCTTGCATACTGAAGGGTGGAGAATTTTAAAAGCCTCTATGATATGCAGTACAGTTGATGTTGAAGTGCAGTTGCCATGAAAACAATGCTAGCTAGATGGACTGTTGAACCTATCTATGACCTGTAGCTCGTGCAAGTTTCCATAAACTTTTTCCTAACATTTTTCTAATAGTAGCATTGCTTCTTTTGCTCCATCAAGGGGTTTCAGCTCTTCAGCTTATGAAGGTTCACTTGTTTCCTAATTTTTAAGTATTTCCTACTCATAAATTGTAATACAGGTGGGTTTTGTTGTTTTATATTGCCAGACTCTTGCCTGTTAAATATTACAATTTACGAAGTTATTTTATAGCCTCAGCTATGGCTGGGTTTTGAGTACTTCTTATAATTCTAGAAATAGGTCCTATTCTGTATTTTTATTTCTTTTGCTGAAAAGAAACAGATGACACTGATTTAGACAAAGATTTCCCAGCAGACAGGTGTCAGGGGTAACATATGGTCTGCCTTACCCAGCTTTGCTGCTCCTTACCTACTGGGTAGGAACATAGAAAAGGAACTTTTCAGCTGACATATCACAAGCCCTTCAGAGCAACAGTATGACCGCACGAGTGAAGTTGCAGCTTTCTGTACTCCTAGGCTTCACGTTCCCTAGGGTGATTTTTGCAGACTATTACTTACAGTTTTTACCACTTAAAAGGAAAAGGAAGATCATGTGAGATGAAGGGAAGGTTGGCTGCTTTTGGTTCTGGCTGTGGCAGGATTAAAAGTAATTTTCAGTTCTTCCTACTGTGAGCATGTCCTTAACTTTGCATTTATTACACACATATGCCTTTATTTTTTAAGTGTGTGTACTTCTTGCTTGCTCAGTGAACAAAACAGAAGAGCCAGGTTCAATGCTAGTGGAAAATGAAACACTGGGATGCTTATGGAGGCATCACAGACGAGAACATCTAGGTTCTGGCCTTTTAGAGAAATTAGTCTCAAAGTTTGTCTTTTTATTGTAAAATAAGTAGACAATAGGACAGTCAAGGGTGCTTTTTTAAATATTCTCTAGTATCGTGGTGTCACTATACAGATTCCATGTATTAATGAGTTATTACAAAGTTTATTTTGTAGTAAAGTTACAGTTCTAGGCAATATCCCCTGGACTATGTAAGGCTGGAAGTGTATCACAACCAACTCTGTTTCCTCGTGGCACACGGGAGCAGTCAGCAGTCTCGGCAGTGGTTTACCTGGCCGAGTGCTGGTGAGCTGGTCCATCCCGCAGGACCCCTCCACGTCAGGTAAGTGCTGCTATTCCCGAATTTCCTCTTTGAGAAACAAATAAAGGTAGAGTGAGGAGGCCTCACAGCACGAAACACGATCGCTATGCAGGATACTCTGGCTCACTGAGTCTTCCAGGCTGGTTCGCATCTCTCACCGCCGGGGTTTCCTTACCAAGCCTGGCACTGCACAGGCTCTCGGAAAGCGGAGCTTGGTTATACGCCCTGGGCTGCCAGCACCCAATGATCCCGGGCGAGGGACAACCCTTCCCCGGAGGTTTTGTCCCTATTGTTTTGTGTTTTTTTCCCGCTTGTGACAGCTCCAACCCCGCCGGTGGCTTCACTGCCTCTGCCACTCAGCAGCCTCCTGAGCCAGCACCTCTGAAGGGTCGGCGCTGGCACCTCCGGCCGCTTGTGAAACACGGGACGGGCAAGATGCTCCTCTGGCAAAGACGCTTTGCCGAGCTGGTGCTGGTTTGTAGGATTGCTTTGGTGTGAAAATCCTTCCAGCAAGGGCCGGCCAGGCTCACCAGCCCGTTCCCCGCTTTGGGAACAGCGAAATGCTGGTGGTGGCAGCTGCATCGTTCGGTGATGCATGGGGGAGTGGACGGGGGTCTTTTGCGAGCCCCCTCTGTGTATACACACGAAGGTATCTGTGTATTGCACACATACTTTCATGCGTGTATTTTTCTCAGGTAAGAAAAAATCTTAAATTTCAGGACACCTCAGGCAGAGGCAACAGTAGGATTTGACCCCGGACCGGGTGAGTGGCAGGTGTGCCCCAGCCAGGGAACGGAGGTAACCCGGCTCCGCTCCGGGATCGGGCGGGCGGAGGGCAGCCCCCTCTGAAACGCGACTTCCCCTAGGATGAGGAGAACGAGGAAGATGAGGGGGAGGGCGGGCGCAGGTAAAGCACACCCCAGCCCCAGGCACGGAAAACGGGGCCCGCGCCCTGCCAGCGCCGCCCTGTTTGCTCAGCTAATCTCGCGGGCAGGAAATTGCCTGGCGACTCATATTTATGGATCGTGAAGAGCTCCTCGGCGGCCCCTACGGGGGTATCCCCGTGCCCGTTTGTTTCCCCGTCCTCGCCCGTCCACCTCCTGCTCCCCGTCCTCCCC
>VXBS01008639.1:0-14691 GCA_013400255.1 Sitta europaea
CCCCAACAGAAGGGTTACAAATATCATCTATTTAGGCTTTAACACTGCCACAACATCCTTCTCCTTAAATTGGAAAAAGATGGTTTGATGCATGGACTATTATATGAATAAAAATTGCTTGGATGATCACATCCAAAGGTTAATGGGTCAATGGCTCAGAGTTCCAATGGACATCAGTGACAAGTGGTGTCCTCCAGTAGGTATTGGGACCTGTGTTATTTGATATCTTCTTTAGTGACATGGACAAAGGGATCAAGAGCACCCTCAGCAAATTTGCAGATGACACCAAGACGAATCATGTGGCTTCCACACCTGAAGGATAGGATGCCATACAGAAGGACCTCGACAAGCTTGAGAATTTGGCTCATAGGAAACTCATGAGGTTTAACAAGACCAAATGCAAGGGCCTGCATGTCAGTTGAGGTGACCCCTGGTATCAACACAGGCTGGGGGATGAACAGATTGAGAGCAGCCCTGCCAAGAAGGGGGTGCTAGTGGATGAGAGACTGGACATTATCCATCAAAGTGTGCTTGAAGCTGAGAAAACCAAATGTGTCCTGGGCTGCATCAAATGAAATGTGGCCAACAGAGTGAGGGAGGTGATTCTGTCCCTCTGCTCTACTCTGGAGTGCTGTATCCAGCTCTGGGGTCCCCAGCATAGGAAGGGCATCAATCTGTTGGAGTACATCCAGAGACACTAAGATCATTGAAGGGAGCACTTCTATGAGAAAAAGATGAAAGAATTTGGTTTCTTCAGCCTGACGAAGAGAAGGCTTCAGAGCAACCTAATTGTGGCCTTCCAGTACCTGAAGGGATTCTCCAAGAAAGATGGACAGGGACTTTTTTCTAAGAGCATGCAGTAGGATAAGGGAGAATGTCTTCAAACTGAAAAAGTGTAGGGTTAGATTAGATATTAGGAAAACATTCTTTACTAAGAGTTTGGTGAGGCACTGGGACAGATTGGCTAGGGAAGTTGTGGATGCCCCATCCTTGGATGTCCAGACCAGGCTGGACAGAGTTCTGAACAACCTACTGTACTGAAAGGCATCCCTCTCCATGGAAGGGAGATTAGAACTAGATGGTCTTTAAAATTTTTTCCAACCCAAGCCATTCTACAATTCAATGTTTAAAAGCTAGCAAAACTTCACTGAAATATGCATTCTGCATAAGCCACAAAACACCTCTTTTTAATTTGTTGTTCCCTGTAACAGGGGACTTTCTGAGCTCACTCAACCTTGATACACCAGAAGTAATTATTTTGTACAACTTTCAACATTTGGGGAAAATAGATCTTGTTATTCATATGTGAATATGTGTTCCCATGTGTGTGAAAAACCTTGATATTATGTAAATGTTCCATAAAATCTGATTGTTCCCAGCATACTGAATTGTCTTTCCTTTCTCGAGACATAGCTGCCCTGTCAGCATCTTTACAGATTACTGATCACTGACTATAAACATTTCAAGTAGTGCCATTGAAATTTCAAAGGAAATTCTTTTTTTAAAATATACCTGCAAACTCCTGTAACACTGATTCACTTTGAAAATTGTAGAAATGACAATGAATAAGAAAATTGAGATGAGGCAGATCTCATTTATACTGGTTTTCTAGCCAAATGCAATACACATTTCCACAAATTGTTCACAGAAGAGCCCAGTCCAGACCCTCTTGTCCCTAGCACAGCAGCACTGGCCCCTTCTCCGTATTGTGAAACATTTCAAGAGAATAACCATCAGATGGCAGCAGCAGACAAACCACTAACTTTCCAAAGGCTGGCACAGTTGAGTTTTTAACCATGTCCTTCTGCAAATTTCATTTTCCATGATATTTTAGCAGACAATAGGTAAATAAACCATGTGATTAGAATAGTTATATTATTTGAAAGGAAATAACACGGTCCAAAATGCACCAGACGCAGCAAAAACTCCTGCTCTCATTCAAGTGACATTTGTCAGTCCCCTGTTCCCTTTGAACTGAAGAGGAATTTCATGTCAATCATCATACACAATGTGACTAGATGAAAATATATTCAAAAAAATCTTTATGAAATGCATTTTCTATTATTAATTTTGCCCCACTGTATGGGTGGATACAGTTTGGATTTAACAAAAGAATGGTTCATACCGAGAATACAAGTTTACAAGGTGAACAAAATCTGGATCCTCTGAAGTATTTTCTTCTGCTTGTCAAAACTACAGCTCTTACATAGTCTGCAGTGTTCTTCTCCCCATCACTTTGGGTACCACTGACATATGGAAGATTTCAGGTATACTTTTCTTTTTGTGAGCGTGATGCCAGACTCATTGTGAAAAAGAGGGGAAAGCCCTGCAGTTCCCATGACTGCAACCACCCCAGGTGGGACACAGGGAACATATGCTGTACCCCAAGGATCTGAGAAAGGGCCAGAAGACACATATATCTAGTGATAGTTATTGATATTCTGCTTCATCTCCTTGCTCAGCCTGTACCTTCTTATGTGGTTATCTTTGGGGTCTGCCTGTCACAGTCATCACTAGCAGGAGACACATACTTCCAGGGGCACTAGGAGTGCACACACCTCATATCCTCCTGTATAGCTTCAGGTTCCTCATCCAGTGCCTGTCTGCATGCAGAGCTCTGGGTGCCCATGTTCCTCAAGAAGGACATTTGCCCAGATGATCTCCAGATATTAGCCATAAGAACTTCAGAGAACCAGGTCATAGAGCATTAAAGAAAAAAATTGGCTCAACACATAACAGAACTAGGTAGGAAGTCTATGTCTATCACCAGAGAATCCAGCTTGAGTCTTCCTTCTGAACAAGTTTTGCACCAAATTTCAGACAAGCTTTTGGCTTAAGAATCATTGTATATTATGGCTATGTACAGCCATACATATAGCACAGCCAGCAGCCAGAGCACAGTAGTGTGGAGTGCTGCCCAGATTGCAAAAACTGTGTGAAAAGCAGCATAAGAGCTCCCCAATGTGGTGGCTACTCTGTCACTGGCACTGAATTGTATGCTAGCATATTCAAAGCTGGTGCATGTATTTACAGGTTAAAAACTGGCTGCACACTTCAGTCAGTGTCTCACCAGAAGGCATAAACATACCACTCCATGAAGTGCCTGGGGATTGGTGCGTGGATTGGTTTACTCTCGCTTTCATTTGTTTGCATTATTTTCCTGAACTATTGTGCAGAAGGAAGACTTATGTGGAGAAGAACTGAACTAGCTGATAACAAGCTGTAAAGTTACTCAATAAAGAAAAAGGAGAAAAATATAAATGCTTGTTTCCCTTCCTCCCAACCAAATCATAGATTAATATGGGGAAGGGAAGTATGTTCTCTACCATGTACATCACCCAGAAGGATGCAATTTCCACCACTAGTGAACCGTCTTGTGACTCTCTAGAGAGAGTAGGATCTGCTGTCTGTGGGCACTGGTGGAAGAGATTCACCATCCAGTCAGTCCTTTGCCTCTTTCAAGTATATCCTTACTACAATTTGGTCCACAAGTCTGGAAAATTTGTTAAGAAGTTGGCTGGAGCTAAAAGGGGTCATGTCTTGTTTGGTAATACAGACTGACACTCTGAATCTTCTACACTGCAGCTGCTGACTGCTAGGCTCAGAAGAAAGGTGTCTGCCTGTTCTGCAAATCAGAGCTTCCCATGATCCTACACAAGAAAATACCTAGAAATGGTAAAAATATAAATGAGTGTTGGAGATTAGGATTTTTCCTGGTTTTTTTCTTCCATATCTTGCCTAAGAAATGATAACCATGACATTTAAGAGACACAAGACGTGGATGGGAGGAGGAGGAGGGGGAAGGGTGCAGTTGCTACCTGCTCTTAACTGGGCAATTTTCTCTTGGGAAGTGTGGAAGATACCATGAGATTTTGACTGGAGGGTAAGGGGCTGGGCATGGCCTTCACTCACTCTCTCACTCTTGGCATCAAAGGGGAGATGGTCATGGCTATGGTAGCAGGCTGTTGCTGTGAGAAGAATTCGCTGCCACCACGGAGTTCTGTCCTACACAGCTTCTCCTAACCGTGGGTGAGCATTTGCTCATAAGAGTGGCTGTTGAGCTGGGACCTTTCCAACACCCGATCTCACTGGAAGGCACTGTCACCCTCTGGAGGCCACCTCTCCCCAGCTGCTTGTGAGACCCAGGCCAGTACTGCCCAGCCCTGCTGTTTTCTGTTGCTGCCTCTGGCTTTTTTTGCTACACTTTAACCCGGCACCCCAGTGTCTACCAGGACACTCTGAGGCTCCTGGTACAGCTTCAGAGTTTTTGCTATACTTTGCCACCCTGTGTGTGCTTGCTTCTGCTGTACCAGCCTGCTGCTCCAAGATTCCTGCTATGATCCATTTCACAACCCGGATGGGCACTGAGACCTGCTGCTTCCTGTGAATTTGTAAAGGAAGCCCCTCTTGCATCTCTTTCCCTGGAGGTGCTGCCATTAACCAGCGGGAAGGCACCTGGGCTTGTGCCACAGCGCCCCCTGCAGCCGCGGGGGAATCATCGCACCCGCCCTGCCTGGCCGGGAGCCACCAGCGCCCCTGCCGGCTGTGACTGGAACTGCACTGAAGGGGAAAGTGCCTGCAGCCCAGAGAAGCCTGTCAATGGGTTTGTGGGGTTTTTCTGGTTTTTTTTTTGTTTGTTGCTGCTGCCATTGTTGTTGTTTGTTTGCCTTGTTTATATACATATATATATATATATTAATTCTAGTAAAGAACTGTTTTCCTTTTCCCATACCTTTGCCTGAAAGCCCCATAATTTCAAAGTTATAATGATTTAGAGGGTAGGGGGTCATATTTTCCATTCCAAGGGAAGTTCCCTCCTTCCTTGGCAGGCACCTGTCTTTCAAACCAAGACAATGAGTAATCTATGATCTGAATTTGACAGGAAAAGAGAGAACAGTGCAGTCAGTTCTATGTGATAAATCATGTATCTGCAGACTGGGAGGTAGGGAATAGTGAGGAATCTAGTCAAAACCTCAAACTGCAGTCATTTTGATAGTAGTCTTTTACCTTCCCTCAGCTAATAAAACAGCTTCAAACTTTGCCAGGTCCTCCTTCTACTTTGCCTTGACAGTCAGTATCACTTCCATCTTATGTCCACTGAGCTTCAGCCAACAGTCTTTAATTCAGATTTGTACCACTGCATTTTGGAGTTGTGTGAAGGTTGCATCTGCTTCTGATGAAAATGAGAGGTAGAGCTGAATGTCATCATCCTACACTGCAGATCACTTTACTTCACCACTGCTTCTAGTAGCACCTGCACAGACATAATAAATAAAAAATAAGTGATTACAGGGAGCCTTATAGGTCTCTTTGCAACTGAAACCACCTCAAAAAAGGGACCTTTACTTGTTTGACAAAAATGAGTGAAAGATCCTGTCATAGATTAGGAATAGTATTCCCCAATTTAATATTCCCACTGAAACATCCCAGACCACATGTTGCTTACTCACTTACCCCCAGACCACTTGTGGCTGGATGGGGAGGAGAATTGGAGGCACAGAAAGGTAAAGATCATGGGTTGAGATAAAGAACAATTTACTAGAAACAGCAATGAAATAAGAAAACCATAAGTAACAACAGCAATACTAATAGTAGAGTATCCTGGGTTACAATATGGAGTGTAACCAAAGTATGTATTCTACCACCATCTACAATACCTTCTGATGAACTGTTAAGATAGGTGGAGCAGTGTTTCTTTAGCTTTACTGTGACTCAACTGTGATAACTCTGGGGAAGTAGCAGCACCACCCACCCTGGGGGCAGGGGGTCATCTCTGCTAATGGACCATCAAGGACTCCCCAGAATGACTCATGGAATTACATCATCTATTGAGAAATTCCCTGCCCTGTGGGAGGTACCAGATACTCCTGCCTGTTTATAATCTAGGTCTTAAGACACCATGACCACCACTGGACACCCAGGGGACAAGAATTCTCCACCACCACAAACGGACCTCCAGAGAAGGACCAGGCCTTTCCACAGGACCACCATTTTTGACAACACCACATCCATCACATCAACAGGACTGCAAACTACCATTCAATTGGATTGTTACCACCACCCTGACTACAGGGTGACTGAGTTGTTTGGTTTAACCTAGTGTTTCTGTACTACTGCCGTCATTGTGACTTTCCTAATAAATTGTAAGTCCATCTTGAAATCTCTCACAAGGCATTTGTGTGAAGTTGATTCCTTCCCCTGGTTTACCTTCAAACCAGCACACAGAATCTACAAAATGGGCAAAAGATTCACATGCAACTGCTCACCATGCAGACCTGTGGCTCTTGGTGCCATCCAACTGCACACCCTGCACACCCTAACAACTCTGTAAAGCCCCTATCCCTCTCTATTCCTCTGAGCACGTATTGAGGTGGTATCCAAATAACCCCTGGGTCCCCAGGCTGTGTCCCTCCTGGCTGCTGAAAAAATTAACTGTGTCTTGTCCAGAACTAGAACAAATCTGTATATCTTTGCTAGATACTGCTACTTCTGGTCAGCAGTGCACAAAGCAATTGAAAGGCTAGAAGAGATTTTTGGGTGGTAACATTTCTAGAGATCAAAAATCAATTATGATAGCTCTATTTCAATTATAATAGCCATTAAACTCTGTTCAGGTAGTCTACGTTTGTCTAGCTTAGTAAGATTGCCTCTCTCTTGCCAGTGATATTTTCCCAAGGAAAAATGCTATTTTAACAAGTAGTTGAAGACTACAACAAATATGTAGAAGACCTTTAGAAGAGGAATCATGTAGAGTTCTCCAGAGCATAAAAACACATTCAGGATAACAAGGTCTTTTTCTCAGATCCTCTTCTAGGAGGAGTCACCAACAGTGAGGTGAATCATTTCTCTCAAAACAATGTGGTGCTGTCAGAAAAAGTATGTATGTTCTCAAAAAGCTGCCTTAGAGCCTGAGCTGGATGTGGGGTTTAGATTTTGAATTTTGCAGCAAGGTTCAAAAGATCAGATGTCAGCTGGAACAATTAGTATAGCAATATAGAGGTCTGTGACTGCACAGTCTTTGCTACTCCTGTACTGTTGAGGGTATGGGAAGAAAAGGCAGAGACAGAAATCACAGAAAAGACCTTTCAAGGACTCAGTAAAGCTTCAAAACAACTAGATTTCATTTCAGAAGTTTTCTTGTGTTAAAGGCTAACACTTGATCTAAACTAATCTCTTCTTTTTAAGTATTTGGTTATTCTCCTGGATACCTAAGATATTTAATGACTTTTCTTCCCCCTATGGTTTAAACAACAGCAGGCTCTATAAGCTTCACTGGACCATCTGCCTTAAGTATGCAGTGTGTGGACATCCTTTTCCACTAGGATAAATCAGCCTGCTGAAATAGAACCTAAAGTTGACACACATATGCAATGAAATGGCATAAAAGTGCAATAACTTTTAGGAATGTTCTCATTAAAAATTGTACAGTCTTCTAAAGGTCTTGGGATGCTGCTAGACTCAAGGACTGCAGACAGGTATCCTTGCACCACTGCTGGGTGGCACAACCTTACAGAAACCATTTCAAAAAGCTAGTAATCTTCCTCTCTTTGCTGCCCATGTAGTTTCTGTACTGGTGGAGGTGACATCACCACATTGTAAGTTCCCATCATCCATTGCTGGTCTTAGGCATATACAAGTGCATGAGATACATCACGGAGGACCATGGTAAAGTAAAGCAGACAAAGTATTACCAAGAGCTGCAAAAGTAAATTGGTTTTCCAGCAGGACTTCTGGGGGAAAACAGGCAACTCAAAATGGTTTTGGAGGGGAAAAAATACAGGAAAGTTTGAAGACTCATAATTTCACAACTTTGCTCTTTTCCCTTTGCTTGTTTCTGGGACCACGGGACTTCCCCTCCAGACTTATTCAGTACATAAAATGCATTAAAATGCAGAAACTTCCTTTTAATCCCATTTACAGATCCCTTATGTAAGAAACAGGAAAGAAGAAGAAGACCTTTGCATGTTTCATTTGTATAAGAGGGGGAAAATACAGGCTGTGGCATCATAAAACAAGTGGAGGCAACACAAAACAGCTAAAGAAGGTGCATGTCTCCTTTCTGCCAGGTCACCAGCAGGAGATAAGAGTGCTGCAAAGAGGGATTTATCTATTATGAATCTATTATTCATCATGTTTTATAAAGGGAGAATTTATATTTGGAGACTGGTTTTATTAACAAATGACAAATTTTAAAATAAATGTCTGATGGCATCAACACAACAGCTTTACCGCTATCAAGAATAGTTGTAAAACATTTTTATTAAGGCTCCTAAATTTTGACTGCAGATTTAGCAAGTTTTCCTGTTGTCTGTCTGTTTGCTTTTCCCTTTTCTTTAATTTATACTTAGCACTAAAAGTCACTGTATTACATATGGAGAAAAATAGTGTTATTTTGGCACTACAGCAAATATGAAATATTAAACAGCTGTTTGTACTGTTGGGTCAGCACTGTACAGGAATTGCTCCCTTTCTGGTGCATGGCCACCCAGCATATTGAGTGTCAAGTAAGCGAGGAACAAGAGGGAGTGGGTGACTACAACACAATCACAAATAACATTGACTTCCCATGCCTCCCTGAGAGGAGCTACTGTTAATGAATTTTCAGGCACACACTGAGTTAATGGGGTGAGCATCATTGAAACATCCTTTAGTTATACTCATTACTTTACAAAGGGTAATTGAAAAAAGGAAGGAGCAACAGGGGTGAAAGGGGGAGAACAAGGAGAGAGGGGGTGTAGAGGGGGAGAACAGCTCAATTTTTTAGGTACTGAATGCAAAACCTCTGCAACAGTTGAGTTTACATGCAAGCCCACACCTCTTCAGGGCAAAGATACAGTGAGTGGAGTCAAGTATTTCTTCCCTGCATATAGCATCTAGCCCCATACCCTGCTCAGCCAGCTTTCTTAATTGTGAGCTTTAGCGTATAAACAGCCAATAAGTAAGGACAATAACTGTAGCTCCTGCTGAGAGCTAACTCTGCCCGTCATGCATTTGCTGAGTCCTAATACAGGACAGTGAATAAAGCTTCATTACAGAACAATGGAGTTAGCTGCCAGAGCCTACAGATTTGAATAAACAACAAATAAGCAACATCTGCTCCAGCATATGTGTATGGTAAAAAAAAAGTCACAAAATAAAAGAATTTGTAAATGCCAAAAGCAACACAAAACTGCCAGTGCTACTGTAGAGTGAATTTTTAATTGCACATGCATACTGGCAGGCTGGGGGTATTAGTCTCACATATGTGTGGTTGCTGCCAACCTGGGAGTATAGATGAATTTAATTAAATAAGGATTATCCCTTCTCCCCAGTACAATTACTTATTTATAACAATGATAAAATTGCCTAATAAAAAAATTGTCATATTTTTAAAAACAGAGCTAGTAAACACTCTGCTTTTCCTGTAGGTCATTCAGGGGTGTAGGAAGGTTTGAGTGTCTTTTAAAATTAAGTCCCAGTATTCTGCCAAAAAAGAGGGGGAAAAGCCTTATCGTAAAGTCTACTGCAGTTAAACAGCCAGACTCTACATTATGGAGTAATATAAAGACACACTGCAGTTAGGGAATTTGCTTTCGTGGGGAATGTAGAAAATTAAGCAATTGGACCAAAATTGAGGCCAAGCTACAAAGCCAAGGAAAAATACCACTGGGACAAGTACTTCTAAAAATCTTCTCTAATGTGCTTCATCTAGGCAAAGCAGTCTGTTCCTGTCTATCTCTACTTCCTCTCATGTTGGTCACTTCACACTTTCACTCAGGTAAGCTCTCATTTCAGCAAGATCATGTCAGGCTCTCACCTCTTCATCATTACTCACACCCTTTCCTAGAGAGTCCACAGCCAAATGAAAGTGGACCCTTATGGTATCATACACTGCATGAGACTTCAAAAATAGGCAGACTGTGCCCTAGGGGATTTGGAGGCCAAATATAAATTCAGGCATGCACTTGCAGGAGCTGAGATTTCCTATGTGTAGGCTCCTTATGGACTCTATTTCCCAGTGGCTCCTATTTTGAGGATCCCTCTTATGGGTATGAGCCACATCCTGCTGAATTTAATAGGAACTTCCTTAAAAGCAGGGTATTATTCACTAACTATTACATTCACAACTGAAATTTTTAGACTATTTCTGTGATGCTCAGCAAGTTGAAGTCGCAGAAGGATATGCCATTTAATTGCAGTGAGAAAAAGACAAAGAATATGAAAAAAGCCTGTTAAAATGTTGGAAATCTCCACTTTAAATTTAGTCAAAATATCAAAGACTCTAAAACAATAGAGAAAAGAGAGAAAAATTATGGTGTTTAAAAATAAGTCTAAATAGTAATGGTTCTACAAAGGCATAAATCTTATAAAAAATCAGTTTACTTGTATAATTTTGGTTGATCACTTAACTTGATGACAGTCTTACCTGAATTGAAATGAAACAATTGCAGTTGGTGTTTTTTGTCATGAAATTACTACTAAACATGTGCTTATTCATATGTCTTGAAAGAGTATTTGGGCTATACTGTTATTTTTTTTTCCCTTGTCTTGTGATTACTATACCTATACTACCTGTTAAATCCTTTAACTAAATAGCACAGTCATTTTTTTAGAGACAGACAAAAAATGCAAAAAAGCAGTAGTGTGTGTATTGTTACATTTTGAATTTTTTTACCCATTGGGCTATGTCCACATTCTAATTTTTTCATTTATACTCAAGTTTTGTCCAAATGGTGGGGTTTTTTTTCACCAGTCCTGGGGAATTGCTACTATTTCTGCAGCTACTTCTATAAGCAAGACTGCAGGTATGGGTTCATATTTTTGTTAATAAACATCAAGACATTCATCAGAAAACAAACCAAAATAATCTCATAACTCAGGTGACAAATCTGAATAACAACGACTTGTCATTAAGCCCCAAAGGTTGATGAAAGCATATGTTTGCAAACTGGACGTATACAAAAAGGCAAAATATATGGCAAGAGCAATTGAATGCCATAGGTATGCAAGCCTGTATATAGATAAACATTACACCACAACCACCAACCCCCTCAGAAAAACAACAAATATGTTTACAGATAATTTGAAAACACAAATAAACACTTCAGAACTGAATAATTTATTATCCTATTTCATCACCTTTCCTGAGCTCTAGCACTAATCAAGAAACCCCCACATATTTTGTTAAAAATATTGGCCCTGGTGAAGTCAGTAGGACAGTGACTTCAACAGGCTCATGATTTCACTCCTGCAAACACAGCTGCCACTCTAGCCAATGGAACCTGTGAATACCCAGCATCAGTGAATATCTGATTTTTTTTTTTTAAATACTGTTGTAGGTTTGGGTTTCCCAGTGAATTTTCTCCCATTTGTTCCCTGAAAAAGAGGCCTCTGCAAAGAAAGGCCAGTTGAAGCTGGAGTGGGGTGGGGCATGGAGAATGACTGATGGACAATTAAAATACAAAAGAACAGTCCAATGACTCTTGCATTCCACTGAAAAGCTTCCAGGGAGGGAGAATGTGGGCTGGACACTGGCTTGCTGAGGGGGAAAAGCAGTGTGGGTTTGAGACTTTCTAAGCTGGGAGTGGTTCTTTCTTTGCCTGGCTTGGAGGGGAGACAGTTATGGTCCTAATTATACCAAAGAGGAAATTGCTTGACAGTCAGGAAAAGGTTGTTACCGGGCTTTTCTGTTGTTTTGGGTTTTTTTTTTTATTGTTGCTGTTGTTGTTGTTTGCCTGTCTTGTTTTTCATATATATGTATGTTTATGTTTTCCACATATATGTATGTATGTGCATATGTGTGTGTATATATATAAATTCTAGTAAAGAACTAGGAAATGTTATAAATACATATTATAATATTAGCTTCTCGCAAATATTAAGATGACTGCTATACTTATAAGGTTAAAATAATTTTGCAATGAAGATATCATTTTTATTCTTTGCTTTAACTGAACTTAGACATAGTAGTATGATAGTTGATGTAGTTATGGAACTGTCTGCTTGGTAGGGATAACATCCAATGAACATATGATGAGGACCCCTGCTACTGATATGCCAACTGTCAATACCCACTGTCTGAAGAAAATGTGGACCAAAGCCCAAGCTAGAAGGGATAAGTAAACCACAACCAAGAAATGCACATGCTCTAAAAAGGTGGACCCAAGGAGGAGCCATGCTAAACAGTTCCTGGAAAATGTAAAATAGTTTTGTGGAAAAGTTGAATATGCATACTGGTTTATGAATATGCAATATGCTGATGTAACAGAAAAGGTATTTAAAGAGTGTCTCCAAGCACAGTAGGTGTGTTCTTGGCTGAATGCCAAACATCTGGCCATAAAAATTTTACTTTATTGTCTTTGTGTCTTATTGTCATTTATTAAACTTTGAAATTATAACAGGAGAGTTAACCTCATTTTTCATAATTGGGCACTTGCCCAGGTTATCACACCTCACCTCTGAGACCCTGGGACACCCAGAGTAGGGAAGGCAAGCCCTGCCTAATTTGGCAGGCCCCCTCTGTGTCTTCTGGTGTACATTGGGGGTTGCATGTCGACCTCCTGTGGACAAGAAAGAGACAATAAAGCAAAGGAAAGAGAAAAAGGCTCCCTAAATCACAGCGGTTAGCCCCATAATCCTTGTGCACAGAGACCCAGAAAACAAAAAGGATTGTGAGTATTTTTTGCGGGGTGGTTATGGGCCATGAAAAGTATGTGAATGAGACATGGCCTGGCTATTCCAGATCTGCAAAGTGAGTGGGAGTCTCTGAGTTGCTGCAGTTCCCATATTTCTCAAGAAATACGGCCAGCGAGGAGACAAGTGAAAGATAAAAGGAGTGAAACATCCCCTGGGGTTACTGAGACTGAGTCTCAGGGAGGGTTTGGACCCCTTGAAGAAAGGGAGCAGGGTTTCCCAGCACAATCCACTAGGAAACAGGAAAAAAGTAGGGACCCCTAAAATTTGCCAGATAGAGGGTAGGGACACACAGGAGGTGTGAGATACGAAATCCAAGAGCATCTGGGGGTTGCCCAGTATTTTATACCACCCATGGGTGGATGTTAACAAGTGACTTGAAAATAAAGGTACATTAATATTTTGTTGTCCTGTTGTGAGTGAGAATGAGTGAGAAATATTAAATAAAAAAGAGTGTGAATGAATAAGCACATACATTTAAAGTTTAACTTTATTTTCTAGAGGAAGGTGGATTGTATTATATTATAGGAGAGGAAAGGTTTTCTGTGCTGGGGTGGGGGGGATGTGATCAGGCTGTTGGAGGAGCAGGGAAACAGAAGCCAGGGATGAATAGATAAAATCTTGAGGAATGGGTCAAAAAACCAGTAAGTCAAGTTCAGGAAACAAAGGGAATAAAAGGGCGCCAGCAGATATCCCCCAAGACAATGCCCTGGGAATTATGTTAGTTAACTGGAATATTAATCTTTGTACTAAGGGAAAAGATAACATAAAGATGATTCAGTATTGCATGACAGAATGGACAAAGAAAGAAATAAGGCATGATCATGGTTTTTGGCTTAGATACGGGTCTTTTGAAGCTTGGATTTGTCAGGCTCTAAATATATCTGTAAATTCAAAAGAACCATTTAAAACAGAAGCGAATATGCCTCTTGTTGGTCAGAACTCCTGGGGTTAAAAAATTTTAAGATATCAGAAACCCCAGAGGCAGAACAAGCCAAAAAAAAAGAAAGAAAAGGGCTGGGCCCCCTGGTGATATTGCCTCTCCCACCTCCTCCCACTTTCCCACGCCTCCCAGCTTTCCCACAGGCATCCCTGCCTGCCTTCCCCTTCACACCAGCACCCCCACCTGCTTTTTCACCCATGCTGGGCACTGTTGATCCAACCTTCATGGCTTCCCTCTTGCAAACTGCTCCCACCTCTGATGCGGTCTGGTTTCCTCCAGATGACCTTGCCTCTCCTTCCTTGGTGGTTCAACTGCCAACTTCCACCCTCACCTCTCTCTCCTTGGAGGTTCCAGCTTCAGTTCCAATCTCCACCCACACCCTTCCCTCTGACAGCCCCAGCTTTACTACCGAATTCCACTTGCAGCTTGATAACCTCCTTCCTGCCACTACTCCAAAACAACGGAAAAGGGTTATGAAAATTGAAGAGCAAAAATATTAGGATAAAGAAGTTAGTTTATTTCCATTATGGGAAGTACCAATGGGGGAAGCTCAAGGGGGAATAGGATTTGACCTCTTCAGAGGTCAGAAATTTTAGAAAATAAATTAAAGGATTATTAGAAGATTCAATAGGTATAGCTGAACAATTAGATCAATTCTTTGGTCCCAACATTTATACTTGGGAAGAAATGCACTCAATAATGAAAATAGTATTTTCCCAAGAAGAAAGGCAGATGATTAGAGGTGCTGGAATGAGAATTTGGGAAAGAGAGAATCAACAAGGTCCACCAGGGGACCAGAAAATACCAATAACACCCCCTAACTGTAACCACAATGAAAAGGCAGGGTGAGGTCATATGAATGATTATCATACTTTGATAATCAAAGGAATAAAAGAAACGGCACCCAAAGGGCATAATGTCAGAAAAGCTTTTGAGGGACAGCAAAGAAAGGAGGGAACCCCAACTGAATGGTTAGAGAGGCGCAGAAAGAATATGAAAATATATTCTTATTGCAGGGTGTATCTGTGTCTGCCCAGCTTTGCCTCAGTTTCCCAGTTAGAACCAAGGGAAGGCCT
>VXBS01008639.1:14782-27396 GCA_013400255.1 Sitta europaea
TATGGGCCATGAAAAGTATGTGAATGAGACATGGCCTGGCTATTCCAGATCTGCAAAGTGAGTGGGAGTCTCTGAGTTGCTGCAGTTCCCATATTTCTCAAGAAATACGGCCAGCGAGGAGACAAGTGAAAGATAAAAGGAGTGAAACATCCCCTGGGGTTACTGAGACTGAGTCTCAGGGAGGGTTTGGACCCCTTGAAGAAAGGGAGCAGGGTTTCCCAGCACAATCCACTAGGAAACAGGAAAAAAGTAGGGACCCCTAAAATTTGCCAGATAGAGGGTAGGGACACACAGGAGGTGTGAGATACGAAATCCAAGAGCATCTGGGGGTTGCCCAGTATTTTATACCACCCATGGGTGGATGTTAACAAGTGACTTGAAAATAAAGGTACATTAATATTTTGTTGTCCTGTTGTGAGTGAGAATGAGTGAGAAATATTAAATAAAAAAGAGTGTGAATGAATAAGCACATACATTTAAAGTTTAACTTTATTTTCTAGAGGAAGGTGGATTGTATTATATTATAGGAGAGGAAAGGTTTTCTGTGCTGGGGTGGGGGGGATGTGATCAGGCTGTTGGAGGAGCAGGGAAACAGAAGCCAGGGATGAATAGATAAAATCTTGAGGAATGGGTCAAAAAACCAGTAAGTCAAGTTCAGGAAACAAAGGGAATAAAAGGGCGCCAGCAGATATCCCCCAAGACAATGCCCTGGGAATTATGTTAGTTAACTGGAATATTAATCTTTGTACTAAGGGAAAAGATAACATAAAGATGATTCAGTATTGCATGACAGAATGGACAAAGAAAGAAATAAGGCATGATCATGGTTTTTGGCTTAGATACGGGTCTTTTGAAGCTTGGATTTGTCAGGCTCTAAATATATCTGTAAATTCAAAAGAACCATTTAAAACAGAAGCGAATATGCCTCTTGTTGGTCAGAACTCCTGGGGTTAAAAAATTTTAAGATATCAGAAACCCCAGAGGCAGAACAAGCCAAAAAAAAAGAAAGAAAAGGGCTGGGCCCCCTGGTGATATTGCCTCTCCCACCTCCTCCCACTTTCCCACCCCTCCCAGCTTTCCCACAGGCATCCCTGCCTGCCTTCCCCTTCACACCAGCACCCCCACCTGCTTTTTCACCCATGCTGGGCACTGTTGATCCAACCTTCATGGCTTCCCTCTTGCAAACTGCTCCCACCTCTGATGCGGTCTGGTTTCCTCCAGATGACCTTGCCTCTCCTTCCTTGGTGGTTCAACTGCCAACTTCCACCCTCACCTCTCTCTCCTTGGAGGTTCCAGCTTCAGTTCCAATCTCCACCCACACCCTTCCCTCTGACAGCCCCAGCTTTACTACCGAATTCCACTTGCAGCTTGATAACCTCCTTCCTGCCACTACTCCAAAACAACGGAAAAGGGTTATGAAAATTGAAGAGCAAAAATATTAGGATAAAGAAGTTAGTTTATTTCCATTATGGGAAGTACCAATGGGGGAAGCTCAAGGGGGAATAGGATTTGACCTCTTCAGAGGTCAGAAATTTTAAAAAGGAAATTAAGGGATTATTAGAAGTTCAATAGGTATAGCTGAACAATTAGATCAATTCTTTGGTCCCAACATTTATACTTGGGAAGAAATGCACTCAATAATGAAAATAGTATTTTCCCAAGAAGAAAGGCAGATGATTAGAGGTGCTGGAATGAGAATTTGGGAAAGAGAGAATCAACAAGGTCCACCAGGGGACCAGAAAATACCAATAACACCCCCTAACTGTAACCACAATGAAAAGGCAGGGTGAGGTCATATGAATGATTATCATACTTTGATAATCAAAGGAATAAAAGAAACGGCACCCAAAGGGCATAATGTCAGAAAAGCTTTTGAGGGACAGCAAAGAAAGGAGGGAACCCCAACTGAATGGTTAGAGAGGCGCAGAAAGAATATGAAAATATATTCTTATTGCAGGGTGTATCTGTGTCNTAACAGTTTGAGATAAACTGGAAATGAGGAATGTAATAGGAATGGTGGGGGAAGGGGAGGATATACAGAAAAACCTTTTAACAAAACTTTTAAAACTTGAAAAAGCACATTACTACATATTCTGCAATGGACTCTGAGAGCATAGAAGGACAAGCTTTATTGAAAATTAATTTGTCACCCCTGACTGGTCAGATATTAGAAAAAAGCTGGAAAAAATGGAGGACTGGCATGATAAATCACTAAATGATCTATTAAAGGAAGCTCAAAGGGCTTTTATACCGAGAGATGAAGAAAAAGCCAGAGTGGAAGCCAAAATTAGGATAGCCACTACAAGAAAGAGTAACTTAAAAAGGAATCTGAATACCCCAGATACCACTCTAAAACACTCAGACTTTAGAAACGAGGAACAGGAGAAAAACAGAACCCCAGCATGATCAAAATCCCAGGAGCACACTAAAAATGCCTGTTTCTATTGTGGGGAAGAGGGACACTCTAAGAGGGAGCGCCCTCAACTAAAAAAGGACCAGAAAATATTCCAAGAGATACACCCAGAAGAAGAATATGGTCATGGGCTCTATTTTCAGGGGAATAAATACCATCTAGAGCCTTTGATAACTTTAAAAGAAGGCCCCAAGAAGAAATATTAGAATTTATAGTTGATACTGGGGCAAACAGAACTTGTGTAGTAAATATTCCAAGAGGATGTGATGTGAGTGATGACACTGTGAAGGTAAAAATAGCAAAAGAAGAAGTGTTTAGACTTCCTGTCATTAAAAATGTGGTAATTGAAGGGGGAACCAAAACAGGGATGGGAGATGTCTTATTAGTTCCTGGAGTGGGTAGCAACTTATTGGGGAGAGACTTACAGGTACAATTAGGAATAGGGGTTATCACAGAAAAAGGGAAGATGACAGCTAAAATATTGAAACTTGGCCAAGAAGATGAGGAAATGATTAACAAAGAGATTTGGGCTGGGGAAGGAAATAGGGAAGGATTAAATATGGACCCCATTAGGGTCACAATTGAGAGAGAAGGATGTCCCATACATGTTCATCAGTACCCTATATCCTTAGAAGGAAGAGAAGGCTTAAAGCTGGTAATAGAAGAGTTAATAAAGGATGGTACATTGGAACCCTGAATGTCTCCTCATAATCTCCCCATTCTCCCAGTTAAGAAGTCTTACAGGAATTATAGATTAGTACAAGACTTAAGAGAAGTTAACACGAGAACTCAGACTCGTTATCCAGTAGTACCCAATCCCTATACTCTTTTAAAGTCCCACCCTAGTATCAGTGTTCAGTGTAATAGACCTCAAAAATGCTTTCTGAACTTGCCCATTAGCAGAGGAAAGATGAAATATTTTTGCCTTTGAATTGTGAGGATCCAAATACTGGGAGAAAACAGCAACTAAGATTGACAAGATTTCCACAGGGATTTACAGAGTCCCCAAACCTGTTTGGACAAACCTTAGATAAATTATTACAGACATTCCCCAATCCTCTTGGAATACAAATTTCTCAATATATGGATGATATTTTTATTATCAGGGGAGCTGAAGTTGAAGTTAGAAAGGCTACTATAAAAATTTTAGATTTTCTTGGGGATAAAGGATTAAGAGTAACAAAAGGGAAACTACAAATTGTGGAATCCAAAGTAAAATATCTTAATAAGCAAAGTTAGCTGAAATCTAAATCCTGAGAGAATTGAGAGGTTTTATCTCTTCCCCCTCTCACTTCAAAGAAGGAAGTCAGAAGATGACGTGATGTGTTTAATTTGATTCCTTGTTCTTTGTATTATTTTGTTATTGACAGTTTCATTGTTGTTTGGTATATTCTTCCCCAGTTGGTTTGTCCCTGTATTGTATCCACCCCTGAGTTTGCCTTCTATGGTATTCCCCACCCTTTATTCCTGCCCCTTTTCCTGTCTGTCATTGTATCCCTACCCCTTGTTCCAGTACCTTCCTTGTCAATCCTCCCTTGGGCCAATCCCTGATGATTCCTCCCCTTTGGAAATCCCCTAATCCTCGATGCCCCATTGGCTCATGTGACCCATGTCCCTCCCTTGTGCTCCCTCATTGGTGGAATGTGCTGTCAATCCTGCCTTGTGCTCCTCCCTTCTCCCTGCCTCATTGGTTGCTGCCCCTGAGACCACCCCTGTGTACAAACCCCTGCACACCCCTGTCCAGGGGTCTTCAGTCCCCGACCCTCTGAGGGCAATAAATGCTTTTGGAACCAAACTGAAGGCTCCTCCCTGTTTCTTGCTCCAATCCTCGATGCCGTTTCCAGCTGGTGCTGTAGAGAGCTGCCCTGCTGCTGGGGACTTTAGCAGCCCTTGCTAAACTGCTACCCTAACCCAGCGTGGGCAGGGAGCAAACAAAACTTGGCATGGACTGGGAAGGGCTAGCTGGCAGATTTACTCCAGCACCATGTCAAGAGGGCTGCTGGGATTATTGGGATATTGTAGACTATGGATCGAAGGGTAGACACAGGCAGTAAAATTTTTATATGAAAAATTGACAGAGGGAAACAATATAAAGTGGACCAAGGAAGATAATAATAAATTGAAAGAACTAAACCTGAAACCGACATAAACATCAGCTCTGAGTTTACCCTCATGAGAAAAACCCTTTCATCTGTATGTGAATGTGGAAAATGGAATAGTGCACAGAGTTTTAGTCCAGGAGTGGGGAAGAGTAAAGAGACTAGTAGCTTATTTATCAAAATTGTTGGATCCAGTAGGCCATGGCTGGCCAGTATGTATTTGAACTATAACAGCTATTGCTATTCTGGCAGAAGAAAGCTGCAACCTTACTTTTGGAAGTAAATTAATTGTGTGTGCACCCCATGCGGTTCGAAATGTGTAAAATCAAAAAGCGGAAAAATGGTTAATAGAGTCTCAGATGCTAAAATATGAAGCAATCTTGATAAACAGTGATGATTTGACACTGAAAGTAAATGGAAATTTGAATCCAGCTCAATTTTATATAGAGAACCAAAAAGTAACTTAACACATAACTGTCTAGAAATTATCTAATACCAAAATAAAATTCAGGAAGATCTAGCAGAACAAGCCCTCACAGAAGGGGAAAGGATATATGTTGATGGTTCATCCACGTGCTCACAAGGAAAAAGGATGTCAGGATAGGCCTTAGTCAATGGGAAAAATATGCAGACCACTGAAAAAGGAAAATTACCTTCAAACTGGTTGGCTCAATCTTGTGAATTATACGCACTAAAAAGAGCACTGTTGCTTTTAGCACACAAGAAAGGGACCATATATATTGATTCAAGGTATGCCTTTGGGATAGTACACAGTTTTGGAAAAATTTGGGAAGAAAGGGGTTTACTAAATTCAAAAGAAAAAGGATTAACATGTGAGGGACTAATTTTCAAAGTTTTAGAGACATTAAAATTGCCTGAAGAAATAACTGTAGTACATGTTTTAAAGGACATGGAAAGGGAATGACCTCAAAAATTAGAGGGAATAGTTTGGCAGACCAGGAGGCTAAAGATGCAGCAGAAAATGAGACTAAAAGAGTTATGTTAATTTTGACCCCAGGCAAGGAGGAATTTAAAAATCCAAAGTTCAGTGAATCAGAAGAAAGGAAATTAAGTAAGATGGGGGGAAAGCAAGATCAGTCTGGCAAAATGGAAACTTCCTGATGGAAGGCAGTTATTTAATAAGCCATTCACTAGGAAAATAATAGAAGACATGCATCAAAATACTCATTGAGATACTCAGGCTTTGTGTGATCACTTCTTAAGGAATTATGGGTGCATTGGGATTTTTGGATTGGCAAAACAAGTAAGTGAAAGATGTATAACTTGCCAAAAGGTAAATAAAAAGGTAATGAGGAAGACAACCTTAGGAGGCTGCAGGTTAGCATTTTGACCATTCCAAAGTATCCAAGTGTACTTTACTGAACTTCCCCAGGTACAGAGGTGGAAATTTTTATTAGTGATAATAGACCATCTAACTCATTAGGTAAAAGCTGTTCCTACTGTCAAAGCAACAGATAATGTGGTATGTAAATCCCTTTTGGAACAAATTATTCCCAGGTATGGAATGGTTAATAGNCTGTGGGAGTGCTGCATCTGTTGGAAGTCCAAATATAGATTGTTAATTCTTAATAAAAATGTTGTTATTTTAGGGGACTTTCTTTCCCTCCCTNCAAATAACTCAAGCCTTGGGGATCAAATGGGAATTTCACACCCCATGGCATCCACAAATCTGAGGCCAGGTAGAGGATGAACCAGACTAAAGAGAACTTTAACCAAATGAATAATTGAAACCCAAATGTTTACCTTTGGCTCTTCTGACATTCTGAACACAAACCAGAGCTGCAGTTATGGTGTTGGCAAAAAGGCAGGAAGGGCCTTTGTATGGGTTCTACAGAGATNGGGGTAAAGGGAAGGTGGAAGGGAGGCAACAGGGGTTGGGGGAGGGCACCTGAAGAGGTGTGACTTATCCATTTGAGAAGTTCTGTAATCACAGGTGTGAGCTCCTGGTTGCAGGACAGCTGGTTGGTGTTTTGTGCTGTTCCTGCTTTTTGGCTGCTGCTGAGGCTTGATGACTTGTCTTTGGGCTCCATCTATTTGGTAGTGATGTAGGAGACTGTTGGAGAGGAAGAAACAAGAAAGTCCTATAAATATGACTATTTAGCCAAAGATGCTAAGAATGCTGAAACTAGAAGAGACATTGAAATGAAAACAGTGTTTGTTTGAATGTTTATAGAACAGCTTTGGCTGAGCAAAGATCTTTCTCTCTTTGTTAGGAATGGGATTTACAAACAGACATACCAAAACCAGAACAGACTCTCATTGAAGTAGTGTCAAGAATCAAATCCACTCCCTACACAGATAGAACTAAGAACAACTGACCTCAAGCCGGCAGGAGGGAAGCAGAGTTTTCTTGTATGCTTCTCAGGAAAATGAGTCATGAGAAGGTTTTCTCAGCAGAGGCTGGTTCTCTGCTGGATGCTTCCAGTGTGGTCAGCTGTGATTGAGTCTGTACAAGGTACTGTGGGAGTGCTGCATCTGTTGGAAGTCCAAATATAGATTGTTAATTCTTAATAAAAATGTTGTTATTTTAGGGGACTTTCTTTCCCTCCCTTGCTTCATCCCCCCTCTTGTATTAAGGAATTCTGGGAAAAGGGACTGGGAGCTGTGTACTAAAGGTATGGAGAAGCATGGCTGTGGGAAGTAGACCATGAAGGGGAAAGGGAGGTAGGAATTTGGGAGAACATGAAGAATGAGCAATATGATCTGGGGATGTCCCAAAAGGATTTTGATTTGTCTAGTGGGGGGGTGGGGGTAAAGGGAAGGTGGAAGGGAGGCAACAGGGGTTGGGGGAGGGCACCTGAAGAGGTGTGACTTATCCATTTGAGAAGTTCTGTAATCACAGGTGTGAGCTCCTGGTTGCAGGACAGCTGGTTGGTGTTTTGTGCTGTTCCTGCTTTTTGGCTGCTGCTGAGGCTTGATGACTTGTCTTTGGGCTCCATCTATTTGGTAGTGATGTAGGAGACTGTTGGAGAGGAAGAAACAAGAAAGTCCTATAAATATGACTATTTAGCCAAAGATGCTAAGAATGCTGAAACTAGAAGAGACATTGAAATGAAAACAGTGTTTGTTTGAATGTTTATAGAACAGCTTTGGCTGAGCAAAGGTCTTTCTCTCTTTGTTAGGAATGGGATTTACAAACAGACATACCAAAACCAGAACAGACTCTCATTGAAGTAGTGTCAAGAATCAAATCCACTCCCTACACAGATAGAACTAAGAACAACTGAAATAATTATTTTACTTTGTGGATGGGAATTACTAGTGCCTGTTGAATGGGAAATAACTAAGGAATTGTGGGAGACTGCAGTTAAAGAGCATCAAAAACGATTTGCCTGGAAATTAGCAAAAAAGAAGTGACAAGGAAATAGAGGGCAAGACCGGATTGGCCACTGTACTCACCACCAAGATCACATACACCTTCTATAAGTTACAACCCCCTAGGCATAGGAGGTGGAGGTATAAGCCGTACAGGGGACCTCTCTTATTCCTTTTTCTGTCATTCATTACTTGTCTCTTGTCTCTTGGGATACTGGCAAAATCGTGTCACAGATGCTATTGAAAGCTTTATATGGAAAGAAACCAAGGTTCCTTCTTTATTACTCACACCCATGTCAACAGTCAGTTATAACCCATCCAAATTAGAAAATGGTATGCAAAATGGGAAAAAATACTGAATTGCGGCATGTTTAGGAATAAGTGGTAACAGGTTGGGAGTAAATGTCCAAAAAGGGAGAGACAGATTTGTTTCACATTTGCCATTGGAAGTAGAGCCCAGATTTGGTAAAAGAACAACTAGTAAGCAAAAAGGAAAATCCAGCACAGCAATCTAACTCTATGTCAATTTCACTTCAAGATTTCTATAAAAAACTTGAACAGCAATTAGAAAAGGAACTAGATATCTCAAGACTTGGGAAAAATCTGTTTGTGGAATTGGGGAAAGAATAATAAGGAACTTAGCATAATCAACTGTTGGGTCTGTGGAGGGGCTTTGATGTCTGAAGAATGGCGAAGGAAAGACAGTAGCTTAGGCCCGGTGGAACTCCCTAAGTGGAACCAAACAAATATAAGGGGGAAACAGACCAGAAGGTGGATTTAAAATTCAACAGTGATAGGGTGTAGTCTGAGTTTTAGGCCTGAAATTTCTGAGTTTCTAAAGTTCTGTTTTGGTTTGTTGAAATTCCTTTCCCAGGAAGAACATAAACAACAGGACATTGTTCTTGTAATGGAATTCATGTTGTTCATTCTTTCTGTGGGAAGGATTTTCTTTTGATGTCCCTCTGGTTTGACCAATGTGGGTGAAGAGCTCTGTCTCTCGTTCACCAATCACAGTGATCTGTGGAAATTGTATATAAGGGAACAAGCTTTGGAAATAAAGATTTCTTCTTCACACAGCCTTTGAAGAAATTTCACAGGAGTCTGTGTCATGTGTGCTATCACAACAGTGACAATAGGGGAAGAATGTCTCTGTTGCACTGGGAAAAATTTTCTTAGCGAAGTAGGAAACAGTCCCTGGAAGAGATATGAAGTTAGTAATGGAACTTCTATATGGTGGATCCCAGAAGAACCAACCCTATACTGGATGCAGAAAAAAAATTTAAAGAAATTTTAAGTATAATAAAAATTCAGACTCTTTCAATGCAATGATACAGGCAAAAATCCTTATTTTAGGATCCCAGAAATATCTAAATTTTGGGAGAATATAAATCAGCAGAAAAATTATTACTAGAAAGCACCAGATGGCTTATTTTGGATACGTGGAAAAAGAGCATACCAATGCTCCCCACCTGGTGGAAAGGGTGTTGTACTCTGGGAATCATACAGCCAGGATTTTTTCTATTACCAGGACCTAAAGGAGATCAATTAGGTGTACCAGTATATGCGGACCTAAAAAGGAATAAAAGGGATTTTGTTGGACAATATAAAAAATGGGGAGATGAAGAAAGATCCCCTGAATGCATATTGGAAATTTATGGGTCAGCCACTTGGGCATAAAATGGGAGTTGGGGATATCGAACCTTAGTTTAAACGCTGAATCATATCGTAAGGCTACAGACAGTTGTAGAAATAATATAAAACAAAACTACTTGGGTATTGGAATTGATATCAAGTAAACAAAGCCCAACAAGAGCTGCAGTGTATCAGAATAGGTTGGCTTTAGACTACTTGTTAGCTGAAGAAGGAGGTGTTTGTGGAAAATTTAATACATCAGATTGTTGTTTGAAAATAGATGACAACAGGGAAGCCATCCTAGATATAGTCAATGATATCAGAAAAACAGCCCATGTACTGATTCAAAAACGGGAATCAATGCTAAAAACTAGCTGGTGGGATAACATATTGGGAATTGAATGGTGGAGGGAGCTAGGTTTCTTCCTTTTATGTGCTACAGCTGGTTTGATATTTTCTCCTTGTTTGATCCCCTGTTTTATTCAGCAAGTCAGTGGTATAGTCCAATATACCTCTTGCATGCAAGAGGTAACAATGCTTATGGACCCAAAATTGACTACATCTGGAATGGCACAAAAGATTAAAATTAATCTGTTAAAATACCAAAATAATATGGATGACCTCTTTGAAGAAGTAAAATTGATTTGTGAAAAGAATAAACAAGTAATAGAATATGGAAACAGGAATTATTGCTCAAGCCAAATTATTTATGAAAAGGGAAGAGGAGGGATGTCGCTATTTCAAATAACACACAACACAGATTCTGTGATCAGAAGGCTAAAATATTACTCCTTTTATTAGGGATGGTTCTCCCTTATATACAATTTTACACAGACCAATGCGTTTGTTGAAACAAAGGCAAACCTCTTCAATCACATTGGTCAAACAAGAGGGACATCAAGAAGAAGTCCATCCTGTCAGAAGGAATGAAAAACATAACTACTACTACAAAAATATTCCATCATGTTTATCACACTTCCCTGGGAATGAATATCAGAAAACCAAAATATCAGGCCTGAAACCAGACTACATCCCACCCTTTTCTCTTTAGAAAAAAAAGAAAAATGCAAGGTGTTCAGTGTCTGCTTGTGGAGGGACCATCTGAGTGATGTATCATCTGCATCTGAGTCATCACTCGAAGNACTACTACTACAAAAATATTCCATCATGTTTATCACACTTCCCTGGGAATGAATATCAGAAAACCAAAATATCAGGCCTGAAACCAGACTACATCCCACCCTTTTCTCTTTAGAAAAAAAAGAAAAATGCAAGGTGTTCAGTGTCTGCTTGTGGAGGGACCATCTGAGTGATGTATCATCTGCATCTGAGTCATCACTCGAAGATTCCTCCACTTGATGACTTTCATTCTGGTCATGGTTTTCAGGTTGCATGTTGGCCCAATTCTGCCTTTGTGGTTGCAGGTCAAGATGAACACACTTTGCAGGTACACAGTGTACCCCAATATCTGTGGATACACACGCACACCCACGACCCAAAGCAATAAGCTCAAACGGGCCTTCCCACTGCTTGGTGGTTAAATTTCGTACCCGAACCTTTGCTCGAGGCTGCTGTGTCTCCTCCAAAGCCTGCAACAAAAGGTGATGGTTCAAAATGATAGGGTTATTTGAATTCTGCAGAACTGTAAAATGATTGATTGTATACAAAGCTTTGCCAACTGACTGGGGTTTCATCCTGCATTCCCTGTTTTTGTTTTTGAAGAACCTGCTTTAGAGTACCATGAGCACATTCAACTATAGCTTGACCAGTCTGGGAGTGTGGGATACCAAATTTGTGTGACACACCCCACAATTGCAGGAACTGACGTATTTTCTGTGAGGCATAAGCTGGACCGTTGTCAGTCTTCACAGTAGAAGGTATGCCCAGAACAGAAAAGGCCTGCCTCCTGTGGGCAATGACATCACGGGTTTTTTCTCCAGTGTGAGCAGAAGCCCACATAGCTGAAGAAAAGGTGTCAACTGACAAGTGCACATACTTAAGCTGGCCAAATCCAGTGATTTGGGTGACATACATCTGCCAAATCTTCAAGGCCTTAAGGCCTCTGGGATTTACCCCACCAGCAGAGGCGCGGCAAGCACGTAACAGTCGTCATGAGAATTGACAATGTTACGAGCCTCAGTTGGTGTCAACTGAAACTGCTTCTGCAAAGTATACGCATTCTGATAAAAAAATTCATGCAATGCCTTGGCTTGTGCGAGTGTATCAGGCTGAGGTGCTACCCATGCAGGGTTAGTCATCCTATCAGCCCTCGCGTTACCCTCTGCTATGAACCCTGGCAGATTTGTATGGCTTCTTACGTGTGGAATATCGTATGGATGAACTCAGGTCTCAATGGCACACCACAAGTTTTTAGCAAATGAAACAAAGCAGCATTGCTGACTTTTTTCAAAAGTGAGTAACCTATCTGTTGTGCTATGTCTGCCACTTAGGCAGAGTCTGTGACCAAACTGAAAGGAACCTGGGAAAATCTCTGAAATGCCATGATAGCAGCTCTCAATTCAACCAATTGGGCTGAGCCAGTCTCATGACCCTCCAGCTCATGCACTCCTGCCATCCTGCCAAGTAACAATGGCTTTTCCTGTTTTTTCTAAACTGTGAGTAAAGACAGTGGGTCCTTGCACAGGCTCCCAACTATACTTTGGCCACAAAGAAAAATTAGTTTCTTTCACCACCTCCAATAGCTTGTGGCTGGGCATATGATCGGTGATCTGCCCTTTAAAGTTATCCAGAGAACTTTGCAGAGAGACACTGTTTGCAAAGGCCCAGTCAAACTCCTCCTGCTGTACTGGGAGTACAATCTTTGTGGGATCTGCTCCCATCAATTGCAAACACCATTGCTGGCATTTAATTATCAGGTGAGTGATCAATTCAGTCAATGTGGTTGCTCTCTTTTGTGGCTGGTGGGACAAAAATAAATTCCAAAATGTGCAAGGAATCTGACCATTTGTCACTCCATTTTCCAATGATGCCTCTAGAAAGCAAGTCTGGAGCAGTAATGAAAACAGTGACACCAATGGAAGGATCACATCGGCACCCACCAGATGTCGCTATTTCAGATACACACACACAGACTCCGTCATCAGAAGGCTAAAAACCAAAAGGCAGGTTCTCCC
>VXBS01008640.1:0-27847 GCA_013400255.1 Sitta europaea
GTAGCCCCGGGGACACAGCGAGGTGCAGGCTCCAGGGAGCCCCTGACCGTGCAGGAGCGTGGGGAAGCGCTGGCCCTGGCCCCGCTCCAGCCCGCCGGGAGCCGCGGGCACCGAAACGCACGCTGTGCAACGCAAGAGCAGCTGGCAGAGCTGGAACGGCGAGGCAAACAAACCCTGATTTAGGACCCCACTCATTCATCACTGTCAGCAGCAACACCCAGGCACTCAGGAGCAGCACCTGGACCCACAGAAAGCAGGGACTGGGTGCAGGGAGACAACACGAGACAGAGCGCTGGGTGTCGAGGGCAGGAAGAGGAGAGGAGGAAGGAGACCCCGCACGTTTGGGAAGCCTTGGGCTGGCAGGGGACGCGGGCTGGAGCCGAAGGAGCCCGGTGCTGCCCCGCATCCCAGCCAGGGCTCCGCAGGGCACCCCAGGCAGGGCAGAGAGCAGGGTGGCCCCTCAATCCGGCTTCACCCACTCCCCCACTGGGGCATGAGGGTGGGCAGCCCCCCGGAACGGCCCCACTTACACACGATCCTTCCCGAGGCTGGCGGGTCCCCCGGGACCCCCAGCCCCCCCAAACCACCCGGAGCAGAGAGCCGAGGCTCCCTTGGTACAAACTTTGCGAGAGCCGATCCCCGCACCCCAGAAGCCTCGGGAATGGGGAAAAAGCGGGAGCCGGGCTGCAAACTTGGGGTGCCGTCCCAAAGCGCTGCCGGAGCCCCCCGAGCTCCCCAGTCCCAACCCACCTGTGGCCGCTGGCTGCCGGCGGCTCCTTCCCCCGCGCTCCATCCCCGGAGCCCCGCGCATCCCGGAGAGCAGCAGAGACAGAAGGGAGGGGAGGAGGTGTCCACCGGGAATCGCTCAGAGAGAGGAGGAGGAGGAGGATGGAGACAGCCCCAACTGGCGTCTCCCGACCATCCCCAACAGGTAGCAGCGAGCGGGGGTGGGGCGGTGGGACACGATGTCCCCGCGGACTTTGGGAGAGCGAGCGGGAGCTGGCCCGGGGCCACCATCCCGCTGGGCATGGCTTACCTGGGGACAGACGCATGGATCCGGCCGGGGGTTAATCCAGAGACATGATTTGTAACGGGAAAGGGAAGAAAAGAGCCGTGGGGAAGGGAGGGAAAAAAGGAGGGAGGGGAGAGGAAGGGGGGGAGGGAGAGACGAGAGGAGCAGGGAAGGAAGGAAAGGGGGAGGGGGGGATAAAACGAAATTTTTTTTTTTTCTTTTTTAAGGAAGAAAATAGAGACAGTTAAAATCTGTCTCCTGCCCACACAGTGAAAAAGAAATTTCTGACAATCGGAGGAAGGGAACTCGCATATAAACCAGAGGGGGCAGACGGGGGATAACAAAGGAGGGAAGGAGCCGAGACAAAACACGGCGGCAACTGTCCGGGCACACAGCCCCTGGCACAGCCCCGGGGCAAGGACGGGGCACACAGCCTCCTCTCCGCCCGCCCAGGACACCCCGGGCTCAGCCACGGCCCAGCAGCAGCACCCACAAACCCGGCTAAGGACCCCCCTTGCCCCCCAACCCGTGTCAGCGCTCCCCAAGCCCTCTGCGCACACCGGGGCACGGTGCCCGTGACAAAGGGCAGCTTTGATACCGAGCGTGTCCCCCCAGCTCCTATCAGCCGGGAATTGCTGCCGCCGGGCCGGGGTCGTGCGTTGCCGGCTCCCTCTGTAGCCCCGTTTGCAGCTCCGCTCCTCCTGCTCGGGCTCAGTTTGGCTCCCCCCGGCAGCCCCCGGAGGTGACAGCGGCTCTGCGTGTCCCCCGAGGAGCCCCGCAGCCCCCAGGGCTGCCAGCAGCACACAGATTTTCCGTATTCCCCCTGGGCCAGGGTGAGCGTGGCTCAGCTCAGCATGAGCCCAGCTGCTCGGCACAGAAGTCCCCAAATTTTCCTCTGGCTCCTTTGGGTGGCCCTCACCACAGTGTCCCTTGGCCTGGGCTTTTTTCCTTTCACCACACTGCAAAGCATCCCAGGGAACCTGCGTGGCTCGGCGACATCCATCCAGCAGCATCCTGGATTTTGAAGCTTCCAGGGCTGGATACAAAGGCTGCCCCAAAGCTGCCCCGTCCCCTCACACCTGTGTACCCTCCCTGGCACATGCCTCACCTGCATGGGCACACCACAGGTGCCCATTCCCCAGAGCCAGGGCACCACTGCTGTTCCTTGTGCTTTGCCAGGACACCGTGTGGCTCTGCTGGCATCTCTGGGGCTGGGAAAGAGCAGAGCTACTCACCCAGCCACCCCCTGACAGGGACACTGGGTCACCCAGCCTGGCTGCTGTCTCTTTAAAACCTCCATCCCTAAATCTGAATGAAGAAAATCCTGGAGATGAGTGCTTCATTTAAACTTCTCACCCAGCACTCCCTTCATTCATTCATTCATGCTCCTGCCCCAGCACGCTCCTGCCAGCCCCTTGGGGAGGAGAGGCAGAGGAAAACCTCCACACTCCCATTCTCATTGGGATGGAGAGAAATCCCTCAAACAACTCCCAAGACCCTGCATCCCAAAACCCAGCCCAAGCAACGCACAGAAGGGTTCAAATGCTGCCCCAGGGTCTGCTCCTGCCACTGATTCTCCCACTCATTCTCCCGTGGCAAGCTGGCACTGATAGGGATGAGAACATTCCCAGTTGGAGGGCATCCCTCCAGCTCCCCAGAGCAGGGGCTTTGCCACCATCTCACACACACAGCCCTGCGTGCTCCCAAATCCTGCTTGCCGTGGCCTCTCTGCAGCTGGGACTGATCCAGGTGGGAGCCAGCTCGAACGCTCCAAGACCTCTGGGCCGGCGAGGAGCCCAGGGTGTGTTTATTTAAATACACACGTGCTGCTCCCTGGGGACCAGCGATCCTTGGATTCAGATGTCTCCATGGTTACCTGCTCACGGTGGGAGCCGGGGGTAATTGAACTCTGGGGAGTTCACCATCCACCGCCCATCTCCCTGCCCCTCTTCCCCAGAGCTCCGCTCTGCCTTCCCAGCCAGGCAGCTCCCAGCTCCAGAGCAGCAGGAGGGGGAGGAGAAGCGAGGTTCTCCCCGAGAACTCATTACGTGAATAATTTTGCCGGCTCCGTGGATGATTGGGCACGAATGCAGATCAGCTTCCTCACCCCCAAAGAAAAGACATTCCTGATCGGCACCGAGACAAAGCTGAGCATCTCCTCCCACCACCCAGAGCTAGACAGGAATGAAATATGGAGCGACAGCATCAGGAGCAGCCCCGACATCCCAGCGCTGAGCTGCTGGCGTCTCCGGGGAGCGGCGGCCACCCACTGCCGGCATTCCCGGGGAGCTGCAGGAGCTTCCCCCTGCCCTGCAGGGTGAGAGCCCAAGGAAAAGAGCCCAAAGATGCGCGGCTGCAAAGCAGAAACGAGCATTCCTACATCCAGGGGCGCCCGACTCTGCACAAGCCCGGGGTTTGTGGCAGCGCCTGCAGCCGCCTGAGCCCGCTGTCCAAAGCTCCTGGACCTGACCCGTGGTCTCTGCTGACCCTTTATCCCCACACAGCAGCACTGTGTAGAGCAACCTCAAGGACCTTCAGGTTTTTAACCCACAGCACAAAATCCTGACTGGTTTTCCTTCTCCTCCTCCCCACTCAAGCGCTCCAGGTGCAGACTGACAGGGGGCAGCTTAGAGGGCAATCAGAGGCCAGCAAAACACAAGCTGGTGGAGGAAAAATTTGTCTGGGGGCACTGGATTTGCCTAGTCTGGAAATGAGAAGTTATTTGGTGGCAGTCTTCAATTATGTAGAGGGCTGCTGCAAAGGGTGTGGGAATAAATTGTTCTGCATCCATCCCCACAGGGAACAGGACAAGGCTGTAAATTGTAGATTAGACTAGAAAAGAAACACCTCCGTGGCAAGGATTATTTGAGCTGTGGGATAGACAACAGGGGAGCTGCAGGGATTTGAGAGCAGGCGAGACAAACACCGTGAGTGAGGTGGGCTGGAGGAAGCAGCTGCCTCCTTGAGGCTGGGAAGGGACCCCTGTGCAAGGTCTGCTCTTCCCCAGACGTTTTAGCACTTAGTGCCTGCTTCAAGCTGACTTTTCACTGCTTTCTGCCAAGCATGAGCAGACTGACAGCTTTTTTGGGGGTGATGCCTCCACCTTCTGCAGTGCCCATGGCGTTGCAGGCACCACGGCATCTCAGCCTGCCCTGCCGGGGGAGGAGAGCACCCAGAGCTCTCTGTGCTGTGCTCAGGACCCACAGCACCTCGGGGAACATCACTCAGCCTTCCCTCCCGGGGGGGCTGCAGCAGGATGGCATCACCCACCCTCTCTCGGGGTTTGCTTTGGTCCAGGTGACCCCCAGATGGGTAAAAGTCTCTGTTTCCCACCCCAGCTGTGGAAGAATGAGCCAGAAGTCTTTGGCTGACACTCTCAGGGTTGTTTTATTGTTTCTTATCTCAGATATTTTCTGTCTGGCTGCCAAGCTCAGCCCCAGGCACACTCTCTGCCCCTGGGGCAGGCACTGATTTTATACTACAAATAACTACATGTTAGTTATTTACAGTTCTGATCCAATGCCCATCACCTGTGTCAGACAGTTCCATTCTACTCCACTCCAATCCCCAAGTGCCACCATCCCCAAGGAGATGGGGTTGGGAAGAAGAAGGAAGGAGGACAGGACAATGCCCAAGTCCCTCCATCTCACCCCCTGAGCCCCCATGGTAAAATCCCCAAAATTTCCCTTTTCACTCTACAACTACTGCTATCATGCTAGCTAAACTTTAATTCTTCACTCACAGGTGGTAGTTTGTTCCAGGGATCAAACTCAAAGCCCCAGCAGTCCCTGGCTGCATTCCAGGGTCTGTGACCCCCCTGCCAGGGCTTTAAATCCCCCTGGCTGGAGCTGGGATCATCCAGCACTGTCAGACACATCCTGGGTTCTGACAACCCCACTTCCCACGAGGAATTAGTGGTGGGGTCCAGCTCCTCACCCCCTCTGAGGCCCCTCTGGACCAGGCTGGATCAGAAACTTCAGCTCCTCGTGTCTCTTTTGAGTACCAGGCTTTCAAGCTGATCCATGTATTTTTTCCTACCAAATAAGCCTGTGGGGATTTTAAACAGAGCTAAAGAGACAAGAGATGAAGCCCAGGGCCAGCAGAAAGCATCTTTAAGAATAAAGCCCAGTGTATTCAGCAAAACCTCCAACCCAGCTGCCAACCTGTCTGCTGGTCCCATCAGGTGATGAGAGCTGGAGACACCCAGATATCCAGGGGCTTCCATCAGGAGCAAGAGCTGCAGCCCTGCAGAGGGGAAGCTGCAATTTCCATAGGGAGGAGAAATTGGGCAAGGGGTGCTGTGTGCCTTCCACAGCTGGTAAATCCTCAGAATTCTGCCTTGGGGGTGAAAAAAGCACCTTCCAGTAAAATGCCACATGCTCACGTTGAAGTTTTGTTCCTGTGCCAAACTACACACTTCTGTTTAACAACAGGAGAGCCCATGGAACTTGAAACATCTTTAATAATATTTACTCTCTCGCAGTAATATCAAGGCCAGAGGAGAATAAAAATCATCCTACATCTCAGGATGTTTATGCAAAGTGAGACTAAACTTTCCTGAAGTAGGAACTTTTCCAAAACCAGATAATCCTCCCTGGAAAATAAAATAAAATAAAATAAAATAAAAAATTCAGTAATAAATTTATGAGATGAGGTTGCAAAAGAAAAATACCAGGGCAAAGACATCTCCTCTGTGCTCAGGTTTCAGTGAGGGGCTGGAACTGCTGCCTGTTTGGTCAAAGCCCAGCTGACAAAATTCAGCCAGAGAATTCAGAGGGAAATTTGCTGATGTTTTTTTTCCTGCAGTCTGCAATAGCTGATGGGTAAATTAGATTTTTAGAAGGTTTTTTTCAGGTAAATTTAGTGTGTTTTGATCATCCCATTCAGGATGCAGCTTCTTTGTGATTCAGCTGGCCAAAAGTATGGTCCTGAAAGAGAAATATCCACGTTTTTGTCTGCCTCCTGCTCCAGCCCAGACCCTCAGTTTATATCCCATTTATAGAACAAGTGCTGTGCTCCACTTCCCAAATCCCATCTTTTAGCTGGAGCACATATTTTCCTGGCACTCGTTCTGCTTCACTACCCAGCCTCCTGTGTTTAAAATGTCTCTGCCATGTGGGAAGCACACAGGGACCTGTGCTCTTCCCCTGTTCCTCTGCGACTGCAGGTGCCTGCATTTCAGCACAGAGACATTTTTATCCCCTTCCCCACCCTCCCCATCCGTGCCCGAGCTGTTTGACTCAAATCCGAGCCATTTCTCAGGGTCTGTCTCACAGCCCAGTCAACACAGAGGGAACCCGTGCCAAAAAAAAAAAAAAAACATTCCTTTCTGATCTGATTGTTTGTTTTCCTGCCTTTCCAGTTTGGGATTTTTTGACAGGGAGCCATGTGAAACCAACTGCTCATTGTTTACTGGGAAGCCCGCGGCAGCGTTTTAGTCACTCCGCTCGCCAGAGGACCCGAGGAGATGACGGAAAGTCAATTAGCTCCCTGCAACAACCTCTTTGGCAAAGCCCCACGGTGTCCACACGCGCAGAAAAAAGCCAACCCAAACAAATCCTGGGCAGAGCAGGGCCATGCTGTGCTGTGCTGCCCCGGTTTGCCCCCTGCCCTGCTCCCCAGGACCACCCTGCTGCTGAGCCACGCTGCTCTGCAGGGTTTGGAGAGAGGCACAGCAGGGCAGAGCCCCCCTGCTCCAGCTCCTCCAAAAAGCTCCTCGGTTTTTTAGCTCCTCGGTTTTTTAGCTCTGAGCCCTGAAACTCTGGCGGCTCCCTGAGGCAGCCCAAACACAGCAGGAGCGCTGGCTGTGTGGCACTTTTTTCCCAATAAACTTCCACTCTTGTGCTTTGGATCTGCTGCAGGACAACTTTTCAGCATCCTCCCCCGACTGCAGAGCAGAACAGGGTGTTATCCCAAGAGAATAAATAAAAACAGTAGCTTTAAAATGGGGGTATTTGTAACATGTCCCTTGGCACCTGCTGGCAGCTCTCCCTCCCCAGACCCAGGTGGTTTTAAGCCAGGATTTGGTGGATTTTCCAAAGTCCCTACTCCTCTCCAGCCACTGTTTTCCACCCAAGTACTTCAAGTGCTCCCAAACACTCAACACCAGCAGCATTTTGTCCTTTTCAGCTCCTCCAGCAGCTTTGTTGGTTTTCACATTATTTAAATATTAGTGAATTATTAAAAATATTTTTGAACGAGCACAGCTTAGGGCTGGGTCCTAAATGCTTCCAGAAACAAACATCTTGTAATGTTCCTCCACTTACAGTAACACTGGAATGGATCAGAAATCGTTTTACTCACTATGAGTTTTTCATTCCTATTCAAGTCAAGCTCCTAAATCATTGCTTCTGTGTCTTATATTTGTGATGTTATCAGCTGTATGCCCTTCCCTCATAAAACATTTACCTTCACCAGATGAAGGTTCAGCACCTTCAGCTCAGCAGGCAGCCAGTTTGTCACAATCTGTTATAAAGACTCAAAAAAAAATTAAAAGAGTCAACATTTAACAGTTTTGCCTTTTCCACAGTAAGTTTGTAGGATGCCAGAGGATGCTGCAGGTTGCCCAATGTGCCCTCACCTGCCCAGTCTTTGCCAGCCCTGCCCTGGGCAGAAGCAGGAGTCAGGCACAGCTGCCAGAGCAGGGAACATCAGGAAGCACAAAAGCCATCTGATATCCCTGCCCCAAACACATCCAGCCCCAGGAATTTGCACAGCCTGTGCCTAATCCACACTCAGGACATCATTCAGGATGTCCTGGGGCTTGGCAGCTCCAGCCTAATTCACCTGCTTGGATCCAGAGGAGTTCAGCACGAAATGTCATGGAATAGAATCACCTGGAAAATACCCACAAGATCATCAAGTCCAAAGGAATCTGTCCTTTCTATCCACTTTGCTCTCCAGAAACGAACTGGATTTGATTCCCCAAGCCTTTAACCAACGGATTTACAAAGAGGCAGTGGCTCCCCCATGGGATCTGACCCACGGATTTGAAGGCAGGGGGCTGCAAAATGACCTTAACACCACAGAGGGGGTCACTGCACAGCCACCATGCCAGGTCCAGCCACGCTGCCAGCCTGCCCCAGATCTATCTGAGCACACCAAAGAGCTAAAGACCCCCTGAGCAAAGCTGAGAGCTGGTGATGGGCATCCCCAGGGAGCCCCTGTGCTGCTTCCATGGGGGATGATCCTGCCCAGGGAACAGGGAGGCACTCACCAGCCAGGCAGCCAGAATCCCCAGTGCTGCTCAGGCTTGCAGGCACAGTTCCAACACATGATAAACAACAATATTAGTGAAATAATGTCTAAACAGAGCCAAACAGGATCCTCTTGCCAGCAGGCAGGGAGGGAGCTCACTGCAGGAGGCACACAGAGATATATATGAGGGAAACTTCTAAGGCTGAAGAGCTCCTTTTGGCACCTCTCTCCTCCTGGTGCAGTTTTTCCCTCAATCCCAGTCCCTGAGCAGCCTCTCCTCTACACCAAACAGGGTTTATCCTCACCCCAGGACCTGTAGGGATGCAGAGCCACATCCTTAGAGTGGGTCACTCCCCCTTCAGACAGGTGTCCTGCAATGCCCCCATTCTGTGGAATGCTTTATCCCACCCTGCAAGGGTTCCAGGCCACGCTGGAGAGGGTTTGGAGCAACCTGCACTACTGGAAGGTGTGGAACCAGGTGGTCTCTAAGGTCCCTCAAACCCAAACTGTTCTGCCATTCCCACCCCTGCCCAGAGGGAAATCCCTCTTTCAGCCCCAGGGGCTCCAGCTTTAGGCAAACCAGAGCCAGGCAAAAAAACCCCAAAAAAACCCAAACAAAACAAAAAAAAAGACAAATCCTGAATGCCTCCCCTCTGCTGGGCATGCAGCAGGAGAGGTGGCTGGAGCAGGGAGAGGATCTGCAGCAGCCTGCAGAGCCATAGCTGTGCTCCCAGTGCTCCCAGCTTACCCCCAAGCTGCTCACCCTAAACCAGCACACATCCTAAGCCCTCCTGCCCTGCCCTGATCCCTCTGCTGCCTGGAGACACCGACTATGGGGGCTAAAGCCTGACAGGAGCAGCTGTATTTGTGAAAGCTGGGAGCTCTGAGCCAGCTCCTATCAGCTTTAATGCAGCTCTCCCAACGTGTCTGCCAGGAAAAACGAGGTTTCAAGGGAAAAATCGAGGAAATTTGAGCTCAGATAATTCAGCTAAATCCAGGGGAAGCTGGTAAGCCCAGTGGAAAAACATCACCTGCAGCAGAGAGAAAAGCCCCAGAGCTTTCCTCAGCTAAAGGCCAGTGTGCCAGTCCAGGTCCCAAGCATCTCCCAGAGGCCAGCAGGATGCTGGAATATCTCCTTGAGGCAGCCCAGCTGTGAATTCCTCTAGAACAAACCTGGAGAGATGAAGCTGACTGTGCCAAGGAGAACCTGCAGTCCCAAAAGGACGTGAAAAATGGAGATTATAAGAAGGAAGGGGATGCAGAGAAACGAGGCCCACATGTACCAGCTTTGAGCACAGCCTGCTAGCCAGCTGATGGGGAACAGAAGCTACTGCACTATTTTTAAAATCTGGAAATGCAGACCTGGATTGAGCAATGGAATAAGGGGGGAAAGAAATTATCCTCCTGAGTCTCTCCTGCTCTCACCTGCCTTCCTTCTGCAGGAGCTGCTGGGCTCACCCTGACCCCCCTCACCTGGGCAGGGCTTCAGCAAGCTTCTCCCTGATTCCTCCAGGATTTCACCTCAGGGATGCCTGCACCTCCTCCCGTGGAGCTGGTGCTTTGCTCCCAGGAAAGCAAGGAGGGGATTCAGCTTTTCAGGCCAGGATTTCAGCAGATCCAGCTCTGCTGTCTCTCCCCCCTCACATTTGGGCAGCCAGGAGCTGAGGGAATTGTTGCTGGGAAACTGTTCAGGAGCCCTGGCTGGAGGAGCACAGGGCACGAGCAGCCCCTGGGTCTGGGCACTCAACCCCAGCCCAGGAAGCTGCAGATCAGATTTTTTAGGATGCTGATGCTAATCAGAAAAGCACATCTGCTAGGCGAGCAGGATGGGATGTCAGGGCCTGCTGGATCCCATTAAAGGTTTTGTGGGGCTGGTTCCCCCTCAAACCACTGCAGGGCTGGGGTCACCTTGCTCCCTCTTGGTGCCTGCACCAGCTTCTCCCCTCTGGCTCTTTTCCAGGGTGGCTCCATGAGCACTACATCCCTCTGCTTGGGGACAGCTCACTGCCACCAGGGACATTATCCTTTGTTGTTCTACAGGCTGGAGGTAAAACCAGCACCCTGTAATGCCCACCTGTCTGCTACCTGCCCCAGGAACACGTCAGAGCCTGTCAGGAGCTTTGCTCTTCTGCCAGTGCAGGTCTTGGGGGTTTGGCTGGCTGGTTCCAGCCTCACAGAGGGACCCACAGCAACCCAGGGGATCTAGGAGGCAGTTCCCTGCATTAAAAAATACTGTTTCCTGCATGAAAAAAGGCCTCTCCCTGCTCTGTCTTGCTGAATAAACCATGCTATATAACACTCCCAGGCACATGGTATGAATTTTGGGACTGTGTTGGGCTCAAGGATCTTTGTGGGTCCCTTCCAAGCCAGGATATTTTGTGATTATAAAATATGTTCTTTGCACAAGACAGATCTCTTCCACTTCATTATAAGCACACACACCCCTGCTGTAAATCTGCCTGCTGAGCCCCACCAGCTCCAAAGCATCAAAGCTGCCCCACAGAGGGCACCCCCAGGGTTTCACCCTCACTTCGGGGGGGTTCTGCCTGCCCTGATCCCAGCAGAACCTGCTGCCACAGGAGACAAATTCCTTCCACTCCTGGCCAGCTCTGCTCGGTGCCAAACTCACTCAGCACGGACAGCAGATGGTTAAATCAATGTTTGCTGCACAAGGCACTGCTTTGAGGGGCTCTTTTGAGTCCCAGCCCTTTCCCCAGGGCCCAATATGGGGATTGTGGAGAGCAGATCCCTCATTCCTCTGGCTCTGAAGCCTCCCATTGCACAGCTGGGGTGCAGCTGCCCTCCTGCTGCCAGCCCAAGGGGGACCTTGGCTACAACTGCTGCAGCTCTGGAACACAAACCTGGGGGGTTTAGGGCACCAGATGACCCAGGTGTTTGTCCTGATGAGCTGGAAAGAGCCAAGCATGTCCCCAGATGCAGCAGAAACATGCAGGGATGGCGAGTGATTCATACAAAGCAGTTTGGGCATCCCCCAGGGAACCATCCCCTCTCTTCACTGCCCATTTCTTGGGAGGAATCAGGAGGAAAGCTCAGTGCAGCCCAGGGCTCTTCCCCTGCCCCATGATCTCGTTTTGCTGCAGATGAAGGATGCTCCTGGCCCTCCCACCCCAGGCTAAGCACGTGTGGGACCCTGAGCTCAGCTGGGGCCTCCGAGTGCTGCTGTGGAGCACAAATAAAATGGGATAATAGCAACTGGAGGGTGAATTAAACATATGAATCACTTCCTCTCCTGGCTTTTCCTGCTGCTGTTGTTTCTCTTAGCCCCTTGCTCGAAGCTCAGTGAGAACATCCATTTCCTGTCCCCCCCTCTCTGCAGTGAACACCAAGGGGGGTGCTTTTTGCCTCATCACTTCCAGCTGACAGCCACGGAGCTGTGCCAACGCTCCCGGGGCCATTTCTCCATCACAGGGCAAAGCAGAGCCCTTGGGTGGCTTCAGCAGGAGCCAGAGCCCTGCTGGCCCCCAGGAGGCAGCTCCAGCTGCCATCCAAGCCTCACCTGCCCGTGCTGATGCAGCCTGGGGTGCTCTCCTCCTCTACACAGCCTTGGTGCAGCCTTCACCTTCCTGCACCAGCCCCCTCCCAGCCCTCCCTGCATGAGGAGCTGCCACAAGCCTTCAAGGCTGCCAGGTTCTTAAAAATGAGGTTTTCACGTTGTTGTTGTGTTTCTGACTTGATTTTGACTTTGTCTCTGTCTCTGTGCAGGTTTCTGTTTCCCCCAGCGTCTGAAGAAGAGGTTGAGATCATCTGTTCTCTTGTTCCTTCAGGGATTGTTTGTTCTTTGTTATCTTCCATTTGTGGCTCTGGGCTGCTGAGATCTTTGTTGCAGGCCAGGTTGTGTCAAACTCCCCGCCCTTTGAGACAAAATTATCTTTCATACTAAAAATTAGGCATGCTTTATTTACAATAACTCTCCAGTACCTATCAACCACATCAAACAGTGTGCCTTTACTCTAAACCAATTAAAAAGTGCCACCATCACAGCAGAAGATGGAGGACAAAAGATCAAGAAGAAGGCCAGGGACACACCTGAAATCCTCCACCTTTGCCCTTTAAACTCACATTCTAAACCCCCAAAATTCTCCTTTTTCACCCTGTGACATGTTAACTATCATTGTACCTAAATTCTTATAAATTTTCCAGGACAGTCAGAGGGATGTCCTGATTCCCACACCAGGCAGCCCCCTCCTTTTGGGAAAAAAACCCCAAAAGAGCATTTCCACCCCCCCCCCCAAAAAAAAAAAAGGCCATTTCCCCCCAGCAGCTCAGCTCCAGCCTGGCACCAGGGCATCGCTGGCACAGCAAAGCACAGCTCCAGAGCCCTGAGGTGCCTCTCCTGCCATCTGCCCCACCCTGGGAGCATTCCTGCAGGGAAGGGTCTCCTGCCAGCCCAGCCTGTAATTAGGAGCAGCAGAGAGCTCAGGCAGCCCTGGGAGGGGTCTGGTGCCCCCAGCCCGGTGTCACACGGCAGCACCAAGGTCCCCTCCCCATCTCTCTTCCCTCTGTGTGAGCTGCAGCATGCACTGCTCCAGCTCTGAGCTAACCACTCCCAGCGAGGAGAGGCTGCCAGAGAAACGAGCCAAGAGGGACACCCCGAAACAGCAGAATGCCTGGCAGGCACACACAGTGACAGGACATCTTGCTGCAGCTGAGAGGCAGATGGATGCAGCCATCACCACCCAGAGTCCCCATTAAAAGCCTCTGCCCACAGACTGGGGAAGGAGCACAGCAGGGGAAGCCTTTGGCACCAGCTTTTCCTCCCACTTCGGGACTCCTGGGCTGTCCCTCCTCGCCCTGCTGCCAAGGGAGAGGCTGCAGAGCAAAGCAGAGCTTGCCAAAGCCCTAAGCCAGGCTCTGGTGGGAGCACCAAGGCTGCAGAGTCCCTTTGGGTTAGCAGGGGAGCAAGGCCACTGCAAAGGTGCAGGAGCCCAGGAGGGACAGACCCCTCCTCATCTCAGGGGCATTTGGGGCTCCTCAGAGCAGCCATGGGGGGCACTGGGGGGTTGGGATGGCAAAAGAAGCTGCAGGTCCCTGCCCCAGCATCACCCAGGCAGAGAACAGGGACAAGGCACCCTGGCAGTGATGGTGCTGCAGGGAGAGATCTGCACTGCTTGCTCAGGTCCAGCACTTCAGGTCACTGCAGTGCACCTGGAGCACAAGGTTTTCAACCCTGGGAGCACTCTGGAGCACGGCTCTGAGATCCCATGCTGAATAATCACCTTTTGTTTGCTGTCTGAGACAGCTGGGCATTGAAGCACTGCGATTTCCTAGTGGGGAAAGCTGTTTTGTCAGCTGAAGGAAGACTAAATTGGTGCCTCCCCTCAACGTGTGCTCCTCCTGATCCCCCCACCAGGCAGTCTGAAGGCTTCCAGCACCTCAGGTGCCAAACACAACAGTCCCTGCCACAACCCCTAAATAGCTATGGGAAAAAATTCCCAAATTCTCAGCTGCAAAGAGGGAGGTCACACCACGGTGCCAGAAGATCCTGTCACAGCAGACATCACCTGCATCTCTAAGAAAGGTCCAAGTAAGAGCAGAATAGCTCCATTACAGCAGCAAAAGCAGATTTAATCATAAAATGATGATTTTATGAGTCCCTGGGAGGTGCAACAAAACATACACCGATGCTTCTGTGTTGGGAACCCTTCCAAAGCTGCAGGGAGTTTACAAGAATTCCAAGAAAGAATTCCAGCTCCATGGCAGACAGGGAGGAACAGACAGGCCAAGGGGTGCCTGCAGAGATCCCAGCCATGGTGAGAGTGAAAAGAGCAGGGACTCAGGAGTGAGCAGCACTGGGATGAGAGCTGGGTGGGAGCTCAGAGTGGTTCTGCCACCTCCACTGCAACAAAACCCGACAGAAACAGCCCAGAATTCATCACAAAGCACAATGAGTTTAGAACAACAGACAGATCATCTCCCTGGTGTTTGGGCTTGGTGTTTTGTTTTTTTTTTTCTTTATGTACAAATACAATTAACCTTTGGGATTCATCACCACACAGCTAATTGGGAGTGAGGACTCGAGGGAGCTGCACACAGAACGAGCAGCACGCCCAGCAAAGAGCATCCACGCTGGCTGGGGTGGGATCAAATCACCCCTCAGGGTGGTGTTCCCTGCTGGGGGGTCCCAGCTGCCTGGTGTCCTCACCAAGGGCTTGGCTTTTCAGTCAGATCAGAGAGAAATCAAGGAGATGGGAGTCCCTGCCAGCCAGGGAAGGTTATGGTGGCTTTGGAGAGGGTGGGATAAGGAACTGGCCATCTCTGGGGGCATGCAGGAGCTCGAGGGCAGGGAGCTGGCTTCCCTCAAGGCCCACATTTGGGGCTCAGGGATCCATCCAGCCCTTCCCAGCCCCTCTTTAGGCTGGGAATCATCGGGCAGACCCCAAACCTGCCACCTCCCCACGTCCCTGAGGAGCTCCACGAGCTGCCCGTCCCACCTCAGACCCCCAGCACTGCCAGGGATGAGGAAAACAGGGATGAAGAAAGCAGGGATGAGGAAAGCAGGGATGAGGAAAGCAGACCCCCACAGATATTTTTGGAGGGAAGTTCACTCTGCCCAGCAGCCAAGAAAAATGAGTGTTCAAATCCACTGCAACTGCTGCCAGCAAGGAGAATAGTTCAGGGGGGGAAGGGGATGGGGTAGTGACCCAGTGCCTTCCATCCCCTTCCCTGAGCTCCAGAAAGGCACAAACCTCCCCAGTTTGCCTGATTACATCACCAGAGGCCTTAAACCCACCTGATGAGAACGAGTTGTTCCTACTTGCAGCATCACTGAGACAGTCCCCAGCCCCACGTGGGGCAATGCCATCACCCCTCATGACCCTGCCAGAGCCTGCTAAGGTGGTGGCAGAGCACAGACAAGCTCATTTTTATTTCATAGCCCTCTGTAGCCTTCTCCTTCCAGACCTTTTCACCACCTGAGCTCAGAACTAGTTTGGGTTTTAAGCACCCACAGCTCTCTGCAGCGAGCATCACACAGCTCCATGAATCTGGATCCTGCTGCTTCCAGCTGAAGCCCCTTAGACTTCACAGAAAATCCAAAATCAAGTCATTGCCACACCCCCCTCTCTGAGTCACTGGTGATTTTACAGAGAAACAGCTTCAGGTACTCCCCAGACCTCCTCTTCCCTCACCTCAAAAAGCACCCAGCAGGGAAGCTGATGGCAGCAGGAATCAGCAGCACCACGGCCCAGGGAGGGATGGATCTGGCAAGGAGACCCATCCCAAACCTCCTGTACCTGCCAGAAAGAGGCAGGACGGAGCCTGGAGCACTCCTGATCCCCTTCCAAGAGCACAGCAGCAATTTCCAGGCAGCACAGCAGCTACCAATGCTGACAGTCACATCCCAGCTGGGCAAATGCTCCAGGCCGTTCCTCAAGTCCCTTGGAGCAGAGCTCTCCCCAGGGAGATGTAAAGCAGGATGGGAACGAGGAGCCGGGAGTGGCAACGCCTGGAAGAGGATGTTTTACAGCTCGAGCCAGGCAATGAGAAAATCATTCATCTCCACCAACTCATTCGGCCCCCAGGAGGTTTTTATTTCATTACTTTGGAGATGGCAGAGGGTGATTTATTGATCAAAGATGCTGCTGAACAATTAAAGTGAACGCTGCCTCGGGATGCTCACAGGGAGAGTGCCAGAGTTCAGAGGGGGAGAGGAGCACAACGCCAGGAGGTGCCTTTGGAAAAAGCCAGGTAGCTGCTGCAGGTGGGACATCCCAGGGGGCTGGGGGTGCTCAGGCACAGCAGGAGCAGAGGGGACAGCACAGGACACGAGCATTCACCCACAGGGCCCCCCTGACCTGAACACCTCCCTCTGGGCCATCACAAGGGCGTGGCTGCAGACCACTTTTAGTTTAAGAAAGGAGAAGGAGGAGGTTCCAGACAGGCAGCAAATCCATGCTCTGGATTCTCTGCTCCAATGTGGTCCTGACCTGAGCTCAGCCCCCAGCCCAGAAAAAAGGGCCAACGACACCAAGACTTGACAGCTCCTTGCATAAATCCTACACTTCTGGCACAACTCCACCCTAAGGATGCCTCCAAGGGGAAAGGGTCCCCCAGTGCCTGGCCAGGAGCAGCTCAGGGCTGGGTTGGTGAAGTTTAGCAGAAATCCAGGATTCCTTCACCCCAAGTGCCCAGGTGTGTGACCAGGCTCAGCAAGGAAAGCCTCGAGGAAATGTTGAGCTCAGCTGCTGTGAGACAAAGAGGAGGCAAAACAAAAAAAAAAAAANAAAAAAAAAAAAAAAAAAAAAGCCTGTGCGATGAGGCAAAAACCCTCCGGGAGGGGCTGGGGTCAGGAAGCACCCCTGGGTGACCCAGCACTGCCTGCCCAGGGATGCCTGGCTCTCCAGCCTCCTCCGGAGCAGCTCGCCGTGGGCAGGAGCCCCATCTGCCGGCTTGGCCACGGAGGATGCCGATTCCAGCGCCGCAGGGCGAGGGCAACCTCCAAGGCACGCAGCTCGCAGCGAAATGCCTGCGGTGGGCACCGGGGAGGCTCCAAGGCAAACAGGTCCACATCCAGCCCTGCTCCCCCTCTGTGTTCCACCAGAAAACCAGCTTCACCGGGCCACTAAAACCTTTACCATCTGCAAAAACCCCCTGCTGCCAAGCAGTCGCAGCAAAGCCGTGGATTGCTTTGCTCCTCACACACATACAGATGCACCCACTCTCCAGCCGGCTGCAGCAGAAATGTTGTACCCATCACCTCCAGCAGGGTGTAAGTCAGCCCCCAGAGCCCGAGGAACAAGCCCCTGCCGACAACAGCAGAGAAGGTGGGCTGGGAAAACCAAGAGGCTGACGCCAGGGGAGCAGAAACACTAAATATTTACACAGCCTGCCATCAGCCCCCAGGCAAGGAGGTGGCAACTCTACAATTTGAGAATTAAAATGTGCAGCCAGCATAACAATTTTTGCATCATTAAAAGCGCAAGAAAATTACTTGAATGTACCCAACAGGAGGAATTAAACTCAGCCAGGGCAAAGGGAACCGAGTGCTTAAGCAGTGCAAAGAAAAATCCCAGCTCCTGGGAGTTTGATGGGGTTTAGTGGTCCAGAGGTATCAGTGCCCCCACAATGCAAAGGCACTTCTCACCCACCACCATAACAGAGCCAGGATTGGGGTGAGAGAATATCCAACTACTGCCAGCAGCACCAAAGGGGTTCCCAAGGAGGAAATATCCCCTTCCCTGGGTGCTGCAGGAGAGCAAGGAGGGGAGATGCTGCTTCAGCCTGGTCCACAGCCCTGCCTTCACACAGCCAGCAGGGCCAAAGGGGACCCTCAGAAGGACAGAACAGCCCAACCTCCCCCAAAGAGCCAACGTGGGAGCTAAGAACCCTGGGCTGAGCTTAACTGCAGCCCTTGGTACAGCCTGTGGGGGGGACACCCAGGTGAGCCCAGCTGGGAGCCAGCTCTGCAGGTGAACAGAGGATTTCCCATCACCCAGGTGCCCCTGGAGACCGTGATGCTCTCAGGTGAGCCAAGACACACTGCAGAAAACAACGTGTCACCTTGGGAGAGCAATGGGGGAACGAGACAGGGGCCCTGCCAGGAGTCACCCAAAGCCACCCAAAACCTGCCCGTGTCCCCCCTCTCAGCGAGCCTTGCACCTCCAGAGGGATTTGCCATTGCCTCCTGTAGGATGGCAGGGAAAAGAGCAAAGCAGGGACCCACCCCGGTGTCTTCCCCCCTCCCAGCCAGCACATCTGCCCCAGCAAGGCTGGGGGTTGCTGGGGTTTGTGCTGTGCCTTCATCTCTGAGCCTCTTTCATGTCAGGCCACCCCAGGATAAGCTGAGCCCCTCCACTGCTGGCCCCAGGGAATTGTCCCTGCCGAGGCTCGGGGGTCTGGAGCAGATCCAGGCAGCACCAGCTCTGGAACAACCACACACTGTCCCACCCCAGCATCCCTGTGCCAAGTGCAAGGGGCTGGGGGAGCTTGGGGTGTTCTTACAAAGCCAAAGCCACAACCATTCTGCCCCCATCACCACCCCTTTTCTTTTCATTTTTTTCTTTTTTTTTCTTAATTTTTTTTTATTTTGTTGGGAGTTCCAAGTGCCAAGCATCTCCTAACACAGCCAAGAGCGCAGGTTCAGCAGCTCCCTGGAAAAAGCTGAGAATCCATAGGTTCCACAGCTTCATCCACTAGGATGAAACGCAGTCACACAGCGCTGACATGCTCATGGGCACTTCGGGGGGGTGAAGGCAGGTTCGGGTCTGTCCCTGCTCCTCGGGGGCTGGGGCCATGGCCCCCCAGGGGACAGAGCCACCGGGAGCAGACTGCAGCTCCTGGGAAGAGGCAGCACATTGCAGCCAGATTTCCCCTGGCAAGCTACTGCCAACTTCCACGAGAGGGCTTTGCTGCACAAGGAAAGGAAATGAGAGGCACTCCATGTACAACCTGCTCCCAGTGAGGTCCTGCTTTTCCCCCGCATCTCAGCCAGGGCTTAGCAGGCACCAGCAGGACAAGGATGACACCCAAAGGTGACACTCGTATGTCAGTGACAGTATTGACACTTCCTTGTCACCGAAGCCTCTCTTCCCATGGTGAGCTGCATCCCGGGGTGGGTCACAGCAGAGCCCAACTTTCCCAGGGGACTCTGGCACTAAACCTGCCCCCAAAGCACGGGCACAGTCTTGCACAACAAGCTGGCCACTGCATTTGAAGAGGCACCAGGCTGTGACTGCAACGCCTCCCACCAGAGCCGGGCGCTTTGAAGCACACCTGGTGATGGATGGGCAGTGCCCTCCTTCCCACGGAGATAAGCACCATTGGCTGCCACCGTGGGAACTCGCAGGGCAGAGGAGGAGCAGGAGAGAGGATGATGAGTCTTCTGCCCTCGGCAGGGCCAAAAGGATTCGCCTGATGCACGCTCATGCTGGTCTCCAGCAGGAGAGGTGAGTCACGGTGCAGGTATGTGTAGGGACAGGTCGCAGGCCACTGGCTGGGGGAAAAGACAGCCCTGAGTGTCCTTACAGACACCAACCCCTTATCTGAACACATCCAGCTGGGTTTAGGTAGCCCTGCCTCAGCTGAAGAGCTCCCAGATCACTGAACCTCAAACCAATCCCCCAGACGGTGAGGTCTGGGGTAGAACAGCCACTTCATCTCACGGGGGTTGAATTCCACGAGGGCAAAGCCTGGCTTATCCCCTGCCAGGCTATCTCCAGGCTGGCTGGAGGGCCGGAACCACCCAGCATCTCTCAAGGTCGCTCCAGCCTCCTCCGCTCCTGATCTAACGCGAAGCGACGCGCGGCCGGGAGCTGCGGGGGATGCTCCGGCTGCTTTTGCCAAGCGGCTGCTTCGCCCCGGGCTGAGCTCGGGAAAAAGCGCACGGCTGAGCACACGGCCAGGCTCCCACTGCCCCCGGAGCCTTTCCACACCCGGAGGAGACCCAGCCAGCTCGGCAGCGGCTGCTCTGCGGCTCCCGAGACTGCCACGGGCACAAAACCGGGATTACCGGGAGCTGCCAGCGGGCTGTGGCCGGGAGAGCAGGGCGCTGGGGTGGCCTGGGAGGGGACTGACCTCGCCAGCACGGCAGGGTCGGGATGGGAGCCCGGCGCTGTGCTCGGCTCGCCAGACAGCACAGCCACTCTCGCTTCCCCAGGGAGGAGTGTGGGGACACGAGAGGTGGCAGCTTCCTCCTGCCGCTTGTCACGCTGTTTATTTTTAACAGCCTTCCCTCCTGCCTGGAGATGAGCCCCTCTCTGAGAAGCGTCTCCTGGTGCTGTGGCAGCAACAGCCAGCGCTGTGGCACTGCCCTGAGCCCGGCGTGGCTGGTCCCTCCCCACCTGGCCCCGGACCAGGGACATCACGTCACACTCTCCTGAGCTGAAGGCAAACGCTCGCTGCTCCTTTGCTGTTTCCAGGAAGGGAATTTCAGTGAGCCCAGCGCAGGGAGCGCTGCCAGCACCAAAGGGAGACAAGGTCAAGCACGAGGCATGTGTCACCCTGGCCACCTCCCTCCACGTTGGCCCTTTAACACAAAACAATTCCTCCTGGAAAGCCACAACAAGGAAAAAAAGGCTGGGAGGAATACAACCATCTCACCAGTGCTGTCCTCTAAGGACAGAGCCACGCTCTGGGAAGGGGTGGGAGAACAACACCATGAATATCCAGGGGGGTTTATACCCAGCTCCCTCCATCCAGCGTTTACATCCTGCTTTTCATTAACAGCAAAGCCACAGGGCAGGGTCACAGCACTGAAGGAAGTGCTGGGTGCTGCCGTGGCCCTTGCTGGGTGCCAGGCTGGGAAGGCAAGAGTGGCACAGGGTAAATCCCTGCTTGAAAACACCAGAGAGAGTTTTGTTCATGGCCAGCCATGCCACACCACAGAGGAGGGAATCGTAGAACAGCTTGGGCTGGAAGGGACTTTTAAAGATCTGATCCTCCTGCCATGTGCAGGGACACTTTCCTCTATCTCAGGTTGCTCCAAGCCCCATCCAGCCTGGCCTTGGACACTTGCAGGGATACGACACCCACAGCTTCTCTGGGAAACCTGTTCCAAAGGACAGGAAGAGAAGTCCTGGTTCCCTCCCCTGCCTGTCCGTCCTTCCGTCCCTCCTGCCTTCCCATGGGAGTTGTGCCTTCCTCCGGATGCAGCTCCTCCCAGCCCCCCCACCACGGGGTCAAATATTCCCTCCGGAGCACACAAGGCTGCAAAAGGGCAGTGGCCAGCTCTGCTCTCCCCACACCCTTGCCCTGAGGGTTTTCCATACACTCTGCCTGGGGCTCCGGGGGTTTCTCTCTCACCCCAGAGAGGTGAGGGTATCCCACTGCTCCTCACAAGTCGCCCATTCCCATAGGACTGTAGATGCTTGTTGATGTTGCACTCTGGCTGCCGTAAAACACTGCCCTGGGCCAGTTTTGGGGCAAAATCCCACATCAATTCCTCCCATTGCCATAGAGATAGAGCACTGCACTGCTCCCACAGCCTCCTTTCACCCAGCCGAGGCAAGGCAGGGATACTTGGTGCCCTCAGCACCGTGCCCTGGGGGCAAACCTGCGTCCTGCCCTGGCTCCTGGCTTGGCACTTCCACCAACACACACTGCCACCACCCGCGGCAGCTAGGACGGGGAACCAAAGGCAAAGCCCGCCTGTCTGCACTGCTTGATGCCCAGCTTAGCAGGAATAAATCTGAGAAACTGAGTGGGACACGGCTGAAACAGCCACCTCCTCCCTTTTTTTTGCTAGTGGCACTCCAGCCGTGCTCCAGCTGGGAGCCCGGCTCCACGAGGGGCAGCGCCGGGGGATCCACTGCTGCTGTGCCACACTGCCAGCATCCTCTGCTGGTCCCAGGAAGGCACCAGATGCCCAGATCTGGTCAGCCCAGATCCCCCAGCCCGGGGCTCAGGGTTGCAGACACCACAAGCCTCCCACAGACCGAGCCTGGGGCGGAACTGGGGCTCCCACCTCTGCATCCCACTCTGGCCACGCTCCCTGCTTCCTGCTCTCTCTCCCAGCCCACCCTCCAGATTCCCGAGCGAGCCGTGTCCTTCCTGCCCTTCACAGCAGGGTCTGCATGTCCCATCCGCCCAGCCAGCCCTCTGCTTCTCCATTTCCCTCCCTGTCCTCCATCCCCCGCGCCTCTGGCTCGCCCCGGCACCGCCGGGCTCGGCTGGCAGGGCGGAGGCTGGCGCTTGCCAAAGCAAACAGCACACAAGGAGGAGGAGGAGGAGGGCGGCCGAGGCCGGGGCAGGCAAAGGGCAGAGTCCACCAGCGGACCCTGCCGCAGCTCTGCGCCGAGGAGGTTCCTTCCCCTCGCTTTCCAAACGCTCCGGGTTGGCTCCGCGCAGCCGGAGGCGATCCTCGGCTCGGCAGAGCCGGGATGCTGAGCGGCGCCTCGGGGGGCTGAGCCCCCTTTGTGCCATCCCTGGTGCGGGGCTGAGCTTCGCGGGGTGCGGGAGGCCAAGGGAGAGCGGATGCCCGGCTGGAGTTCTCCTGCAAGCAATTTAAAGCAAGGGCTTTTCCTGCCGCTCTGCTCTCTGCCAGGAAAAGCAGCAGGAAAATATTTCCCTGGGAATTGTTTTTGTTCCTTCCTCTGTGTCTGTACGCATGAAGCTCTCCTCCGCCTTGGACATGCCTCAACCTGTCCCGAGGCTCAGATTAATCCCCTGCACCGCCAGGGACGACAGCTGAGGTCAGGCGCTGTCAGCAGAGGCGAAGAGGAGGAGGAGGAGACCTTCCCCCTCGGAAACCGCATTGGTTCCCAACCAGAGTAGCACGCATGAAAACAGACAGCCCTGGCTGCTTCTGCCGAGCAGGAGGTCAGCCTGCACACAGCAGCACACCGGAGCATCCCGCAGGACAGGGACACCTCGCTGCTGCCACAGCCTAAAGCCTGGCTTAAGTGTAACGCTGGTCTGAGCCGGGGTAGCTGCAGGCAGCAAATGCATCTGCAGCCTGGCAGGTCACAGCACGTCACTTTTGGGCCGTGCAGGTGCCCGAAAACAGGTTAGTGACAATCGGTATGTCTGCTTTCCCACCCGCCTGGGAAAGGTCTGGCTGCCCCCCTTGGCTGTGGCTGCAGGAAAGGGGAAAAGGATGAGGTGTTCCCCCCTGGCTGCACCGGAGAAGCGAGTGCTGGGCTACAAGAGGCAACCCAGATGCCTGCAGGCAGCTCTCAGCACGCCACTGCCTCGGAGGAAAGAGAGGAGGGCAGGAAAGCAGGAAAATTGGGATAGAGAGAGAGTGCATCCAGTCCTTTGGTGTGCCAAGTGCTCAAACACCGCCTGAGAGCAACTGGGAGAAACTCGGGAGAGCTCAGCTCCAGTAAATGATGCTCCTCAGCCCCTGCCCAGGCAGTTTACTTCCCTCTCCTCCCATTTTTCCCTTTGCCTCGCCTGAGTGCTTGGGAAATAAACGATGACTATTTGCCTGCAGCTCTGAGCCCTTCCCTCCCCCTCTCCCCAGGCTCCATCGCCGATAAATCACCCCGCTGGGAGAGAGGGCCAGAAGAAACCAGAGGCACAAAACCTCAAACAGAGCCTTTTTTTTTTCCCCCCTGCTCTCCCAAGCAGCTCTGCATTTCATTAGGCGGCCAGGCCAGCCCTCGCCCAGCTGGGGAGAAGGAGGGAGGGGAGGGGGCCCCTCAGGGTTTGCATGTCGGGAGCAGAAATCACAACCAGAAGACCGGGAGAAGGGAGTTGTTTGTGTTTGTCGCTCATCCCGGTGCTCGCCTGGCCCTGACCCTGCCTCCGGGAACCGTGCTGCCCTGGAATAACTCTCTTCCATCGGGTTTCCTCCTTGCCAAGGCAGCTCTTCCAGCCAGCTTCTTCCCACTGCAGCCATCCCCTCACGGTGCCAACCCTGCCCCGCTCCAGCCTCTCAAAGGATCCTCCTTGGAAGAAGCCCTGGAGTTTTCCATGAGCCTTAGCCCTGCCAGCAGGCTCCACCGCCTTCCCCCTCCCACTGGGCTGGACCACCCTGCCCAGGAAAACACGGAGCCTCTCCCTGCTCCCCTGCAAGGACCCCCCAACCCACAGGGGACAGGGAGGGGGAGTCAGCCCCATCCACCCTAAATATATATTGGCAGAGCACTGCCGGCGAGCACAGTACATTGGAGACAGATGCAAGCCCCGTAGCAGCACGGGGGAGCCAGGCGTGCCTCTCCTCAGCCTTTGGGAGTATCATCTAAGCACGCAGCACTGTGCCACGGCACTCCCCCATCCCTCCTTCCCCCCAAAAACCCGTATCCTGGGGGTTAGCCTTCGGTGAAGCCCCCGCCAGGGCTGCTCTGGTGTCCCCGGGCTCCCCAGGCAGGCACAGCCCACAGGGATGATCCCGTACCCCCGGGCAGGACAGATCCCAGGAGGCACAACCCCCACAGATGCTCCCCCGGGTTTCCCAGGCAGGGAGAGATCCCAGGAGGTGCCAGTCCCCGGGGATGCTCCAGTATCCCCAGGCAGGGAGAGACCCCAGGAGGTGCAGCCCCCGGGGATGCTCCGGTATCTCCAGGCTCCCCAGGCAGGGAGAGGCCTCAGGAAGTGAAATCCCCGGGGATGCTGCGGGCTCCCCAGGCAGGGAGAGATGCCAGGAGGTGCGGTGCCCGGGGATGCTCCGGTACCCTCGGGCTCCAGGCAGGGAGAGGCCCCAGCAGGCTCAGTCCCGCTGCTGGCGTGCCTCCCGCCTCCCTCCCAGCAGCCTGCCGGATTCCTGAGCGCTGACACAGGATGCTGCAGCAGTGAGTGTGCAGGGCCTGCCTCCCCTTCCCCTGCCCCAGGAGAGGAGGGATGGCCGGGTTGCATCAGGCCAGGAGAGCGAGAGCAGCTGGAGTGAAACGCGGAGAGAACCCCGGGCTGCCCATCGGCTCTCAGCCCCCAGGGTTTCCCCCAGCCCCCAGCGTTTCTCCCAGCCCCTGCTGGCACCTGGCCCGGGCCAGACACCTTTAAAGGCCGGGTTGATTCACACCGTTGCCACTCCCTTATTGACGAGAGGCGGTTTAAAGCCGTTCCCTCTTCCCAGAAGGCGTCCCCGAGGAGAGCCGCAGCTCACCCGCCCGGAGCTGCAGCCAGGGAGTGCTCCGGGATGATTACAGCAGGAGAAAGGTGGAAAGCTGCTGCCTGCCCTCCTTCCCAAGCATCACCCTGGCGGCCCAGCTGCCACACTCCCTCTGCCAGCATCTATCCCACCCTCCGGCGGTGCTAAAGGATTTTCCCAGCGCTCCTCTCCCACGGGACCTGACCTGAACTGGGGGAAGGGCAGCAGCCCAGGCGAGCGCTCCAGCAGCTCGTTACTATTCTACGAAGGGTAGGATCCTGCCATCTTCCCATTAAGTCATCTCCTCCTCGACCCGGTGAGGGAGTTTCCATAGGAGTCATCCTCTCTCCCAAGTGATGGCAGTTTTTATTTTTATCTGGCTTATTTATGCACTTCTCTTCCCTCCTGCGTTGGCCAGGGCAGTGAGTTTGGGTCATTAGCCTCAGCTCGAGCTCATTCCCTGTCCTTGCTCAGCTCTCCCCTCTGTCAGCCTCATCTCTCTAGCTGTGTGAACAGGAGGAAAAGTTACGGGGTTGAAGCAGCACAACAGAACAGATGAATTAAGGAAAACAGATCTGGCTTAGGTAGAAGTGATTATAGGAATTGGGGAAAAAAATAAAATAAAAAAACAGAGCAGAAAAATTGATTCCAAAAGTAACACAGTGTCATTATTGGGGATCTTTTCAATTTGAGGCTGGTTTGGTCCAGACCCTTCAGCAGAGCTCACTATCAGCTATCTCATCTCCATTATTTTTTTCTGTCCTCCTCAGCCACAGCAGCCAGAGGCTCCCTGGGGACACACACACGTCCCAGGAAGCAAACCCCACATGTAAAAACCCAGCCAGGGGATCAAACGAGGCAGTGTGTCAGCACAGCAGGTGGAGCTGGGCCGGGTCTGGCAGGGACACAGCTCCGTGGCCATGAGCTGGGAAGGGAGAACTCACTCACCTCAGGTGGCTCCACGGCAGCTCACACCAGCCCCAGGGAGCTTCGTGGGCATCTGTGGGCACTCTCTGCCCTGTTTGCAGAGGCCAGCAGCAATTGAGCTGTTGCACAACTCTCCTCTGGAAGACAGAGTAGATACAAGTGCTGCTGGGAGCTCTGTGACAGAGGGAGGTTGGGTCTTGTCTGGGTAGGGACACCAGGGCCACACAAACCAGCAGGACCAGGTGACCTTCCAGGACTTGGATGCCCTGAAAACTTTTGGTAATGCCAAGCACAGGAGTGCCCCCATCCCATTTTGGGATTTGGAAGCTGGGGAAAATCATCCCCTTCCATGGAGATGCTGCTGGTGGCCAAGGAGCAGGACTGAAACCTGCTCCCCCCAGCCTTGGGAAGGAAGCTGTTTGCATCCTCCAGCCCTGCTTCTGACCCAGAGAGCAGAGTGTTTCATGAGGGAGCAGCAGTTGCCATCCTACTTCTGCTATTCTCCTCTTACTGGAGAGATCCCGAGGTCACCTCACCTCCCTTGAGACAGGAGTGAAAGTGTGGGGTTCTCCTGGAGAGCACCTGTACGAGGTAAGCAGGGACAGCGCCTTCCCATCACCTCCCAAAGGTCAGTGAGGGAAAAGAAGTGTCTCATCACACCCCATTTCCTCATGTCATCTACCAGGCTGAAATTGTGTCGCTATTAGGTGCAATTATCCAGAAAATTAAGGTAGTAGGACTTTTGCTTTCACCTGAGAGTAAGGAGCTATTAAATTGTACACAAAGTAGTAGAGCTGCCTCAAAGCCACCCCAGAGCAGGCAGTTCCTCCTAACCTCTCCCACCCCCCTGGCCTTGGGATGACCCAGCCAGACTGCTCCAGTTCTCACAGATACAAGGTGTTAAAAACCCAGTGCTGGTCACTTCTCATACCCCACCTGAAAACCGGCTCCCAAAGTTCAGCCAGATATCCAAGGCTGCATTTCACAGCACACAAACACATCTTCGACTTGCCAGAGACGCAATCCTTAGTTGAAAAGTTCATTAATTACGAGCAGAGAAGCCTCTAGTGAATCTTCCAGCAAGAAGCAGGGGAAAAAAAAAAAAATTCCCCCCACAGTTCAGTCTAATTACAATGCCTTGGGGCGCTCCACTCGCTGTGAAGCCGAGGCCAAACTTTTCTCCCCACCCCTAAGAGCAGGAACTTTAACCCAGTTCCAGTTTTACTGATAATGAATGAGAAGAAAAAACCCCTCCTGATATTTATCGTTTGAACTATTCTGCAAGTAACAGCAAAGAAGAGGCACAGAAAGACTTCTTGTAGAGCAGTAGCTGTGTTCTACTGGGTAGAATCCTCTCGGGCAGCGGCAATCCAGATCTCCAAGCAGGCAACGCCGGAGGCCAGTGCTCGTCCCAGCTGTGCCACAGGCCTGGTCAGACTGCACCCAGCTGGTCCGCCGGGATTTAGCAACCGCTTTCCACCCCCAGACAGTGACTCTGCACATTAGGTACTTTCAGAGCAAGACCTCAAATGCCACGGCAGCTCCGGCCCCGAGAAGAGGCCGTAGCCAGAAGAGCAGAGGGAACACCTGGAAGATACTGGGAAGGACTCCAGGCACCCTGACATAAACTCCCTTTCTTCCCCAGCTCCCGGAAGAGCTGGACTCCAACCCACCCCAAGGCTCTGGCGAGGCTGGGTGGATCCAGCCACAGACATGCAGAACCACACCCGGCTGCTTGCCTGCCCTCCTCCCCCTCGAGCCAGCGGGGCACAAACAGGAACTAGGCTCATACAGTTGAAAATATTTAATACGTGTTGTACACGTAGAATTACATTTTATACAAAACATGATACATCACTGAAGGAGAACACTGTACAAAATTCCCTACGGGAGCCCCAAGCCTTTATACAACAAAGACCGGGAGTTACCAAGCCTAACAAACAGGCTCAAGGACTTTCCGTCGGAGCGTCTGTAAACTTCGTTCCTCTCAATAAACACTTTTAAAAAGCACCATGTAAGAGTCCTGACCTAAACCTTTCCAAAATAGAGACTTTATTTAATAAACTTAATACTTTCCAAGCTTAAAATATCACCCGCCGGGGGCGCCCCCGGGGTCGGCTGCAGCCCAGGAGCCTCCGCCGGGCGCCGGGGAGGGCGGCGGCTCTGCCGGGAAGGGGAATTCCGGGAGGGCAGTGCCGGGGGCGCTCCCAGGGCGGGTGCCGGCA
>VXBS01008640.1:31341-56772 GCA_013400255.1 Sitta europaea
TCGGCGCAGGGATGCTCGCCGGGATTCGTGCGGTCGCATCTTGGCCGGGGGGCGCTGGAGCAGCCCCAGCTCCGGCTCTGCCAGCCCCCCGAGCCCGGCTGCGCCCCGGCCCGGCCATCTGGCTGCCAGCACGGCCAGCCCGACCTGCGGGAGGAGGATGTGGTTAGCGAGATCCTGTTCCGACAGCGGCGCCTGTCGCCCTCCTCAGCCCCCCCGGCAGCTCTGCTGTCACCAAATGTGCGGGCCAGGCCCCGGGGGGAAGCCTGATGCAGTGAAGAGGCGGAAAACCCTCCGGCGAGGATGGACGGTGAAATTAGGGTCTCCTCAAAGCACACGCTGAAGCCATCCCTCACCAGCTGTCCCAGTGCTATAGACGCCTCTCTCTTCTATTCGGAGCAGGATTCACGAGTTAGACCCTTCCTGAGAGGAGGATGGGAACGAATCGATCAAAAGCCGCTCACCACCAGCGGTGCTGAGGCAAAAAGCCTCCAACCAACAGCTGCCTGGAGCAAAAACAGAACTTCAGGACAGCCAAAGCCCCAGGGACATCCAGGCACATCCCCAGTGATTGCTGACGTAAACAAAACAGGACAGGGAGGAACATTTCCAAACGGGAATCTATTCCCACAGCTTGAGTTCATTTCTGGATGGGAATAAACATCTAAATTGCAAGGCACCCATGCAGAGCTCAGGAGGAAGGGGAGGAAGGTTGCCTGGGATTTTTCCCAGAAAAATCAATGGTTCACAGGGATGCGGTCTGGACCTGCCACAATCGGATATTGGTAATCCCCCAGGGTTCCCAACGGCTCTGCTTTATCCTTGCTTGGAGATAAGGTCAGAAGAGCTGGGAAACAGCCCAAAACACAGCCCAGAGAGCCAAACACTAATCGCTGATGAATGAAAGCCAAACACAAGCGAAACAAATACAAACAAATCAATACAGACCTAAACCCAAAGGAGAGGAAGCTCTCAGCTTCTGAGAGTGCTGAGACACCCCCCTAAAACCACAGTGAGGTGAGAGCCTGCAGCACAGCCATGTACTAGAAAGCAAAGGGGTTTTCCAGGGTTAAACCCCCTTCCCATGGCAGAGATTATAATGCTGAAATCTCCTACTATTTTTTTTTTTTTTTAATGCAGCAGTGATCTGGGATTCCCCCTTCTCCCCCTACACAAATAATTTAAAATTTCCCTTCCCTCCCTCTGAGCCACTGGCTTGGGATTTCCCTCTCCTCCCCTGGAGAACAGTGACCTGTCCCTCTGCCCATCAGATATCCTGCTACTCCTCCAGCAACCTCTCCAAACACAAAGAGGGAGGAAAAAAAAAAATCCCACTCCCAGCTATCAGCTTCTTCAGGCAGCTGTTTCCCTTGGAAAAAATGTGACCCCACATCTTTCAGTGGGTTATGGTACTGGTTTGGGTTTCCTGGGGAAAAAATGCATTTATTTGTCCGGGGTTTCCTATCAGACAGCCCTTCTATTGTAATCCACCTTCCTGAATGTTTTTTTCCCTCTCTGATATGCCTGCAATGGGTCCTGTGCCACTTCCAAAGNGTTCCCCGAAATAGCTCTGGCAGCAGCAGCAGCAGCGGCAGGAGGAGGAGGAGGAGGAGGAGGAAGGGGGAGGCAGAGCTGGCTGGCTGGCAGACAAAGGTGGCCGGCACGGCGGCGAGGAGGCAGCGGCGGAGGCCCACCTGGGAAGGGAAACAATGCGACATAAAAAGCAGCTCGAGGGAGGAAGCAGCTTGTGGTACAGCTAATAACTGCAGAGGGCTGCGCGCACAGCACCGGATTTTTTTTTTTTTTTTGGGAGGCGTTTCAATTCGCCCTGGCCGCCGAGCGGAGGAGGTCGGCGCAGGGNGCCAAAGCCCCAGGGACATCCAGGCACATCCCCAGTGATTGCTGACGTAAACAAAACAGGACAGGGAGGAACATTTCCAAACGGGAATCTATTCCCACAGCTTGAGTTCATTTCTGGATGGGAATAAACATCTAAATTGCAAGGCACCCATGCAGAGCTCAGGAGGAAGGGGAGGAAGGTTGCCTGGGATTTTTCCCAGAAAAATCAATGGTTCACAGGGATGCGGTCTGGACCTGCCACAATCGGATATTGGTAATCCCCCAGGGTTCCCAACGGCTCTGCTTTATCCTTGCTTGGAGATAAGGTCAGAAGAGCTGGGAAACAGCCCAAAACACAGCCCAGAGAGCCAAACACTAATCGCTGATGAATGAAAGCCAAACACAAGCGAAACAAATACAAACAAATCAATACAGACCTAAACCCAAAGGAGAGGAAGCTCTCAGCTTCTGAGAGTGCTGAGACACCCCCCTAAAACCACAGTGAGGTGAGAGCCTGCAGCACAGCCATGTACTAGAAAGGAAAGGGGTTTTCCAGGGTTAAACCCCCTTCCCATGGGAGAGATTATAATGCTGAAATCTCCTACTATTTTTTTTTTTTTTTAATGCAGCAGTGATCTGGGATTCCCCCTTCTCCCCCTACACAAATAATTTAAAATTTCCCTTCCCTCCCTCTGAGCCACTGGCTTGGGATTTCCCTCTCCTCCCCTGGAGAACAGTGACCTGTCCCTCTGCCCATCAGATATCCTGCTACTCCTCCAGCAACCTCTCCAAACACAAAGAGGGAGGAAAAAAAAAATCCCACTCCCAGCTATCAGCTTCTTCAGGCAGCTGTTTCCCTTGGAAAAAATGTGACCCCACATCTTTCAGTGGGTTATGGTACTGGTTTGGGTTTCCTGGGGAAAAAATGCATTTATTTGTCCGGGGTTTCCTATCAGACAGCCCTTCTATTGTAATCCACCTTCCTGAATGTTTTTTTCCCTCTCTGATATGCCTGCAATGGGTCCTGTGCCACTTCCAAAGTGCTGCCTTGTATCCAGGACATAAAGCAGGACAGCCCTGGGGTGCAGCCCAGCAAAGCCCATGTTTTTGACTGGAGTGATTTGCTCCCCAGCAAACTCTGAGCTAAAGCAGGCAGCAGCCTCGGTGACTGGGGCTAAACATCTCCAATTAATCACTGGAACTCCACACCAACCCTCAGGGCACTTCGGCTGCTCTAAGGAGCCTCAGCCTAATTATTTCCCCCCTCCTCTCCCTGTATCTCAATGTCACCTTCCTCGTAGCCATGGGGCAAATGAGAGCCGCAGTCCTGGAGTGCAGATGAGCACTCTGTGCCACTGCTTCCCGCTGGGGTGGGGAGGTGGCACGGGGATGCTCCCGAGCCATGGAGCTGCTGCTCTGCTCCCCGCTGCCTTCCAGGTGCCCCTGAGGGACCGGGCACCTTGGGGCTTGACAGAAAATCACACCACAGAGTAGCAGCCACCGCTGAGAGCAGCAAGGGCAGAGCAGATCCTCTCTGTGTCAAATCCCTCCTCCCACCAAGGAAAACTGCGGAATGAAACATCTGTGTCTGCCAGCAGGGCGCTGACTGCCTCCGTTCCTGCTGATCTCTGCCCCTTCCCTCTAGGAAGGGCTTTCCTTTCCCCACCTTGTCCTTCTCAAGGTTTGTGGGGAGCCTGGAGCCCGGAGAGATCATCCAGGGATGCAGGAATAACGAGGAAGTTTTTAGGGTTTAAAGGCTGCCTGGGGAAAGTCCCTTCTAATTTCACCCATAACAAGGATCCCTTGGTAGTCCAGCACCTCCCTGCTTCTGCAATTTAACAATCTCTTGTTGGATCCATGAAAGATCTCAGCATCCCTGGCATTCCATGGCAGGCAATGCCGGGGATTCATCCTGCAGAAAGCAATGCTGCCTTTCCTCAATTTCATCTCCCCATTTCATTCACCAGAACACTGAATATTAAACTCCAGACCCGTGTTTTGTCTCGTCATCTCTGCCTTAATCCTCTTAAAACCACCACTGAAAATTTTCAACTATCACTAAAAATGAAAATGAGGAGGAAAACCACCAAAGCATCCAAAAGCCTTTATGACTTCTTCCTTTAGCTCTAAAACCTCTTCAGGGGTGGGGAGGGGAAAGTCCCCTCTACTTTTATAAATCCAAATTCAAACCAATTCAGCTTTTCCCTAAGAAGAAAAGGCACCTCTTCCACACCAAAGGCACATTCTTTGCACCAAGCTAGTATGGGATCACACACCCCCCATGCATGTACACACATGCCACAAAGATTTTCCTGATAAAAGTTCCAGGGAGCCCAGCTCTTCCCTGCAGACAGCTGGGATCCTGATGAGTTGGCACTTTTCACGGTGCAGAAATGTTTCATCAGATCTTTCCTGACCAGTTCTGCAGCTGTGTGCTCTGCACCCAGCGCTCCTCTCCCAACAGGAATCGCTTAGCCCAGCACACTGAAGAGCTCCCAAAAAACTCCTCGCTGCCTCCAAGCCTCAGATCAGAGCCTTCCCATATGGAATAGCAAAAAAACCTTCTAAAAACTACAAACCACAGCGTGGTTGAAGTGGCTTTCAGGTGAAAATCTAAATTATTTACTACATCACGTAAATTAATTTCTAGCATCAAAGACTGGGCTGTCTCTTTTATCCCTCGAAAGTTTACAACTTCCCTAGATTTCAGTAAAACTCCTTATTTTCTGCCCTCAACACCTCTGTGAAGCTTTACACTTTTTTGCAAATAGATTCAACGACCTTAGGTATTTTCTGACCTAAGTGATTCTGTTAAAAAAAAAAAAAAAATTCAAGTAAGTGCATAAAGTGTTCACAGAATTTATTGAAGAATTCCTGAAATTCCTGGCTAGTAATTCTAAGGGACTACAGGACATCTTCCCTTTTCCACTCCCAGTGCAGTGAAGGTTTCAGTGAAGGTTTCAGGGACAGGTGGAAGTCACAGGAGGATCATGAGGTTTTCGGGAGCACAAGGTCTTTGTGGGACAGGGACAAACTGGACCAGCAACTCCTTGGAACTCTGTTTGTTCCTGGAGGGAACCTCCCATGCTCAGCACACGTTTGGCAGGGACGCCCCAAATCCTGCTGGCGTGGGAAAGTCATCTCGAATTCAGCCAGGAAGGGCCAGCAAATGGCAGCACTAAAGCTGCCACCTGTTGCACCACTCCTGGCGTGGGGCTGGCCAGAGCAGGAGCTGGATTTCTCAGCCCAAGAACTGCAGAAACCAGTCCAACGTGTGCCACAGCCTTCCCACGCCAGGGTGCGTGTCAGGAAAGCTGCTGGGATTGCAAAAGCCAGCTCTCCCGTTCCCATGCTGAGGAGGCACCTCTGCAAACAGGATTTGTGCCCGTTCCCTGTCCTTGCTCGGGGTGCTGGACCACTGCCACCTTCGGGGAGCGCAGGCCAGGATGTGCTCTTTGCTTAAAATTCGGGGGATTCCTCCTGGCCAAGCCTCTGCAAAATCATCCCACGTGGGAGAAAGGCAGGGACATCCCTCTGCTGCGTGTATAAGGATGGGAACACCTCCCAGAGCTCTGCAGGCATCATCCCCCTCCTGCCAGCTGCTGCCTGTACCTTTAGCTGCTAAAGAGGCCAGAGATTTAAGAGAGCTGGGAATGAGGGAAGAGTCCAAGCGACGCAGGGCTGTTCTCACCCCACACAAGGCAGGAGGAAGGAAGCAGTGGCTGTGCCTTCCCGGGGCAGGAAGGGCAGCAGGAGCCGAGCAGACTGCCTGTCTCTGCCTCCTGCTTCCTCCCACAGCGGCTGGGAACGCTGAGCCCTGCCTGCTGGGGCCCCCGTGGCAGGGACAGAACCCCACAGCGCTGGTGGTTTGGTTCTTGAATCTGGTTTACTGGAGGTGTTAAATCCTGTGAGACGGGAAGAGTTTGGCATAAAGCACAAAATTTCTTCCGCACGGAAGAGTCCGCTGTGAGCAGCACTGCTGCTAACACACTGCAGGTGTGTGAGGGGGTGCTTGAACACCTTGACTTCCTCTCTTCACTGAGGAGGCTGCTTTTGGTTCTCTAAAATAAAAAAAAAAACCAATATCCTTAGTCGACATAACACAAGGAGTGGGACACACACCACTTTCTGCATGGTCTTGCTGGTGGCACAGGGAGGTATCCCAGGTGGTGTAGTCTGGTTTCCTGGGCCTGAGAGTTTGAGTCTTTGAACTCAGCTTCTTCGGGATGTTTTGGGTCCAGGAAAACCTTGTTCTCACAGACTTGACATAAACATTGCTAATGTTGTTGTAACGAAAGTGATGTTTGCATTCCTTGCTGTGGGATGGACTTCTGTCTTTCAGTTCTGGGCCAATGGGATGAGGAGTTCTGGCGCTCTTCTACCCAGTGGGATGACCTGTGCTTGTAACTACATAAGGAGGTGAATTGTTTAATAAAGTTAGAGTCAGATACATGTTATAACGAAATCTTGACATCAGTCTGTCTCATCGCCCACGACAAGGTGGCCCGCCGCTCTTTNGGCCGGCTCCGGGAGGGCTCCCCGGCCTTGGCTGCAGGTGCGCCTTGGCACTCGCGGCTGGAGGATGGGAAAGGTGGAGAGCAGCAGGGACCAAGCCGGGGGACAAACAATGGCCGTGAGAGGAAGCCTGCGAAGAGCCTGAATGCAGGGAAATACCAGCTAAAGGTGGCCAAAGGAAATTTGTCATTAATAGGGTGAAAGGAGTGCTGTTGGAGCTGCTGGAGAGGGTCCTGTGGAGCCCACAGAAATTGTTTGGGGTCTGGAGCATCTCTCTGGTGAGGAGAGACGAGAGGAGCTGGGCCTGTTTAGTCCAGAGAAGGCTGAGGGAGGGTTTCATCAATGCATATAAATAAATATTTCTGAGGGGTGTCAGGAGGCTGGTGCCAGACCCTTTGCAGCAGCAGGACGAAGAGCAGTGGCCATAAACTAAAACACAAGAAGTTCCACCTCAACGTGAGGAAGAACTTTTTTATAGTGAGGGGGGCAGAGCACTGGAAAAAGCTTCCTAGGGAGGTCATGGAGTTTGCTGGAGCCATTCCAAACCCATCTGGAGTATCCCTGTGGCCCCTGCTCNTCCTCCGACCTGACCCCTCCTGCGTGTGATCCTGTGGGTGACAGGCACAGCGGGGCCCCGAGCGCTGCGGGAGGAGCTGCGGGGAGGAGCTGCGGGAGGAGATGCGGGAGGAGCTGCCGGAGTTTCCCTGGAAAGGCCGGGACAGCGCCCGGAGCCCGCGGCGCTCCCCACACAGCCCCGGCCGCCGCCATGACGGTGACGTCACACGTCCCGCCCTTGGGGCGTGGTCTTCAGTGGGAAGGGGCGTGTCCTGCAGCGGGAGGGGCGTGGTCTGCAGCGGGAGGGGGCGTGGTCTGGCGGAGGNAGGGAAATACCAGCTAAAGGTGGCCAAAGGAAATTTGTCATTAATAGGGTGAAAGGAGTGCTGTTGGAGCTGCTGGAGAGGGTCCTGTGGAGCCCACAGAAATTGTTTGGGGTCTGGAGCATCTCTCTGGTGAGGAGAGACGAGAGGAGCTGGGCCTGTTTAGTCCAGAGAAGGCTGAGGGAGGGTTTCATCAATGCATATAAATAAATATTTCTGAGGGGTGTCAGGAGGCTGGTGCCAGACCCTTTGCAGCAGCAGGACGAAGAGCAGTGGCCATAAACTAAAACACAAGAAGTTCCACCTCAACGTGAGGAAGAACTTTTTTATAGTGAGGGGGGCAGAGCACTGGAAAAAGCTTCCTAGGGAGGTCATGGAGTTTGCTGGAGCCATTCCAAACCCATCTGGAGTATCCCTGTGGCCCCTGCTCTAGGGAATGATGCCTCGACAAGGGGTTTGGACTGGATGATCCACAGAGGTCCCTTGCAACCCCAGGGAAATTTCTGTGAAAATGATTCTGTGAAAGCAGCTCAGTCACTAAACACTGCCCCCGGGCCACGTTCAGCTTGTGCTGGGGGCCGGTTTTCTGCCCCGTGTCACAGTGAAACAGCCCTGAGGAGCAGCAGAGGGGCTCCTGGTGGGGGGTTTGGGAGGGCTGTGTGAGAACAAGTGTGGGAGGGGATACTGGTGCAGCCAGGGAAAGTGGATCCCTCTCCCAGGTTGAACTCATGCTAAGAGGAAAGTGTGGGAGTCGCCATGGGTGGGGAGCTAACGTCCTGTCAAACTTTCCAGAGATGTTCCCGAAGGGCGGGGAGGGGAAGGGGGATGTGCTGCCGCTCCCAGAGTTAATTATTACCTGGCAGGTCAGAGGGGCTGGTGGTGGTGCAGCCACTAGAATTGCTGCTAGTTTGCTTCCCTGGTGTCTGTAACTCCTCCCATCAGAGGACATCCAGCTCTGCTTTACATTCTCGCTGCTGGGGACTTCCACGAGTGTGTTCAGATGAAAAAAACCAAACAAACAAAACCAAAACTTGTGCTGGCAAGTAGAGGAAGGAATGAAGTTTTCCAGATCCTCAGTGGAGGCCGCTGACTTTAGGGCACTCAGTGGCAGACTCGGGGAGGAGGGACACACAACAGAGTGCTGAGAAACTGCAGCTTAGCAGTTGGAGGACTTCAGGCCCTGCTGGAACTTAGAGAGCTGCAGTCCTGGCACATCAGTTCCTCTGCCCTGGGCCTCCCCTGCTCTCCTTCTCTGGGGTGGAACATCTGACTGCTGGGTGCAAGCTCATGGTGGACACCAGCACAGGCTGATTTTGTCTCCATTCCTCATGCCAGCTCCCTGTGAACCTGGGGGAGCAGTTCACAGCTTGGGACCACAGAGTTTGTAAATGCAGGTAACCACACTGCGAGTCTGTGCCCGAATTTACAAACCTGCTTGCCCCAAACCAGAGCTGTCAGCAGTGCCTTTCCCTGCTGTGAATGCACTCATCTCCAAAAGAGCTTAGAGCAGCAGAAAAAACTTGTGTTTCCTAAGCCAGTGTAGTAGGCCTGTGTGTTTTTTTAATGCTGAATTAAAATAAACAGTGCTGCACTCAACAATCTGCCTGGCTGTGGTGTGGGGACAGTTTCCTGTAACTCTGTGTGCCCTTGGGGTATCTTGCATGGGTAGTTAAGGGCCTTGAGAGGAAAACTGTTGAGAGAGGAATGCAAAGCATGGATTGCCAAAGAGCTGCCTTGTTCAGACCCTCTGCCCTGGCTTGCCTGGGTGACACTCAGGAGCTTCCCCTGAAGAAATAGGTCCCTTCATGAGTAACTTCGAGCTGCAGCAAGATACAGGGCAAACCCCTCTTTTACAAAATAAACACAAAGTTGTTGGAAGGAGAGGTGTTTGGGAGGAAGCTGTGGTGTCCTTGCTCAGTTGGACACAGGGCTGTGCCAGTGTGTCTGCTGCAGGGCTGCTGCTGATAATCCCTGCCTTCCCTTCACTCTCCTGCTGGCTGCAGGGAGGTGCAGAAAGCTGTGAACACTGCCCAGGGACTCTTCCAGAGGTGGACAGAGCTCTTGCAAGATCCCTCCATCGCCACAAGAGAAGAAATCGACTGGACCACTAATGAGCTTAGGAACAACCTGCGGAGCATCGAGTGGGACTTGGAAGACTTGGATGAAACCATTAATATCCTTTTTGTGGCCCTTTGGAGGTAGTTGCAGTTCCCAAGTTGTACTAAATAGTCAAGTCCCAGTGCTTGTCAGTCTTTGCAAAAATCAGGACTGTTTGGGATTGAATGTTTTCACATCAGCTTTTCTCAAATTGCAAATGAGAAATTAAGTCAAGGATTTTCCTTTTGCTTTTTCGTTTCCCTTTTTGCAAGGTATATTCTAAGATGCTTTGTTCTAGAAAGCCCATTGTGTTGTTTAAACGTGGATTTCTGCAGAGTCAGTTCATTCTCTAGGCTGCCTTCCAGAAATACTCCTTTTCCCTTGTGTTCCTCTGAGTGCTCCTGAAAACACTGTGCAGCACCACAGAACAATTAAAAAAAAAAAAAAGTGGATAAGAGAAACCTTGTGCATTCCTGCCATGCCTCCTTTCCCATCCAGCATGCTGTTCTTTGCTAATCAGATCTTGGGAACAGGCACAGCACAGTGGCATGCTCAGGGGTTGTGAATCCATGTGTGTACCCAACAATGCTTCTGGGGAGTCCTTGACTCGCTGCCCAGGCATTGTCGAGGCGAACCCGCGGAAATTCAACCTGGATGCCACGGAGCTGGGAATCCGCAAAGCCTTCATCACCAGCACACGGCAGGTGGTCAGGGTAAGGAGCCTGCCCATGGGGAAGGTGTGGGGGGCATTAAGTGGTTAAAGAAGAAAGGTTTGGGTCCATTCTGTGGTGGACAGGAGAGCAGAGAATAAACCTGCTACCTGCTGAGTCTCAGGCTTCCTCCTCTTCCCCGTGCGTTCCGTCGTGGAGCTGCCCAGAAGGGTTTGGGGGTGCAGGTGCCCCATGAAATTCCCTCATTTTATGCTGCTGACCCTTGAAGTCTTCACACTGCTCTGGCAACAGTAGTGAGCTGGGAGCCTGTGGTAATGGGGAGAAGAGTGAAGACCCAGCTGCAGTGTGGAGCCTCCCTTCAGAGCTGAGGGAAATCACACTGTTTGTAGCACTGGTTTTCAGCAACAGGGAGACCACTTTGAACACTGACAGATGGATAAAGTCTGGTGTTATTGACACGGTGACTTCAACTTCCTACCCCTGCAAAATAGCCCAAACAACCACTGGATTTATTTTTAACTTGAGGAAGATTCTTTTTTTAGTTTAAGCTTATGCTTGAGAAGCAAAAAGGGGATTTTAACAACTTGGTAGTAACAAATTGAGAAGAAACATCTTTCCAAAAGCTGCACTGCCTGGTAACAAGCTGCTAGTTAGGAAGTTTTCTGTCTATTCATAGCTACACTGAGTTTCTGCTGCCCCTCACAACTCTGATGTTCCTGCTCCACAGAATGCACTGGTGTGTCTGGCAGCAAGCCTGTTACCCTGCCTGCAGTCCTGTGGTCTGCATGCAGTTCCTAAGGCGTGCTGCCTGGGAACTGAGCCCAAAACCACGCTGGCCCCAGGTAGCAGGCATATGCTTGCTGCCTTGCCTTTGGTGTAGTCTACTCCCTAACAGGCAGGATCAGGCAAGCCTGCTCTCTGGTCCTCTTTTCCAAGCTGAAAAATGCTGGCTAATGGGTTTTGTAGCAGTGTCTCCCATTGGGAAATGAAATTTGTGAGTGGCCTTGTGCAGCTGACTTCCAGTTTCCATGGGGGAATTTGTGATGGCTGCAGCCAGTGAGAATTAACCAAGTGGGATGTGGTGGTGCTCTTTGGTGATGTGTTGCACATCTCTGAACAGTAAAACACACCTGAATGCTCTGGTGGCATCAGAACTCTGCTGGTGGATCAGCCACTGCCAGATGACGTTGAGTTGCTAATTTATGAGAACTAGGTTATGCCATGTTGTGATGGGGAGCCTTCTGTGATTAGAGACCTGCAGGAGCTCCACAGCAAAAAATTAATTGGTAGGAGAGAACATTGACACAGTCAGAGAGGATGGCCACAGGACAGGAAATCTGCCTCATACTATGGAATATAAAACCAGATGAAGTTGGGAATAAAGCACAGGAGGTGACAGGCTTCAAAGCCTTGACAAACACTTCCTTACATTCTGTCAACAGGAATGTTAGTTTATCATACAAATCAAAGTGGTTCTGGTTGTAGTGGAGCAAAACAAGTAGTAAATGAGGAATATTTTCAAAATGTCCCAATGCTGTTGATTCTAGTATTAGTATAACAATCAAACTTTCTCCAGTATGTTTCCAGACTCTTTAAAAGTGTGAGTTTTCAAAGAAAATCTCCCTCCCCTCACTCCCCCTTGTAGAAATAGTGCTGGGTATAGACAGCCCTGTGGCACCCTGAATCTGCCCATCACCTCAAATTCAATGCTCACATGCTGCTTCTTCTGTTGAACAAACAGGACATGAAGGATCAGATGTCAAACTCTTCCATGCAAGCACTGGCTGAAAGAAAAAACAGACAGGTGAGAACCAGAAATGGGCAATGTCTATCTTCTACAATGTATATTGTGTCTGGAAGATTCTGTGGTGTGGGAAGGGGCTTGCAGGCTGCAGCCAGGCTGTGTTTGAGCCCTGTCCATTTGGCTGCCCTGGGAGAGCTGGTTCTCACAGGCACGTTGCTGCCAGCCTCTCCCAAGCTCTCTCAGAGCAGTAAGTCAGCACTCACCATCTGTCTCTGTCTTCAGAGCTGGTTGGGTACAACTGTCAGCATTGCACCATCCTGTGGAAAGGGAAATCTCCCTCCTCCTCCTCTTAGGGGGGAGCCAGCTCAGGATCCATGTCAATGAATGTAATCCTGCACTCTGCTGGATTTAGGAGCCAAGATGGTGCAATATCCTTTCATGCAGCTGCTTCTAATAGCCATGTAAGAAGATGGAAGGAGCTCGAGGAGTCCCGTGTTGTCTGCACTTGTAATCTAAGGAATAGAAATAGATGCAGCTTGTGCTCCTTCCTGGCTGATGGGGAGGCTGGAAGGAGATACTGGAGCTGACTTGCAGACCCACTTGAGTAAAAACTGGTGTGTGCTTCATACAGTTAATTGTCTGTACTGCAGCAGCCTTACCACACGTGGCACAAACAACAAACTGAGAGGCACAGAGCTCGTTCCTGAGCTTGTCCCAGGGTTAATTGGCGTGCTTGGCAAACACTCCCAGCAGCAAAATCCCTGACACCCTTGCTCAAACAAGTCTGTAGCTTTCCCTGAGATTTGCTACTTTCCTTTGCATGAGGTTCCTGATAGCTGCAGGAGACCATATGGCCCAGCTCACACAGTGACATCTGGTCAGGAAAACTGACTTCCCCTTGCTGCCTTCCTCTCCCTTCCCAGCCCCTTGCCTTCACTGCAGACTGCAAGGCTTGTGCTGGGCTTTGTGTCTGAGGGGCTGGCTAGCAGTGACCTCACAGCCCTGGCAAACAGGCCCTTCCTATTGAAGCTGCAGGCAAAGCTAGTGCACTGCATTAAATAAAAAGGAGCTGTCCTTGCCACAGACTGCAGGGACCAGGAGCTTGCTCAGTGTCTCGGGGGCAGACAAAGCCAGATGTCCTGCTGGCTTCCTGCATGGTCAGTCTGTCAGCTTTCCTCACCCCTCCCTGAACCTTGTAAGTCAGATGAACCGTGGAGACCGTCTTGTTTTCAGCCTGAGAGCAGCCTGGTCATTGTCTTGCTGTTCCTCACAAATACTCATGCCATCCTGCCCACAACCAGGAGCTGCAGCATGGTCTCATTACAAGTCAGCCTGGAGGGCAGAGTCCCTAACTCTGCCCTAGTGCTGCAGGGTGCAGTTCCTCACCTGCAGATCATGTTCATTCTCCAGCAGCTGTAGCTTGGCTTATTCCCCTTTCAGGGACCAGACATATTTGGCTGGAAAGCCACATCTCTGCAGACTTTGCACGAGCTTCCTGTTCAGGTTGTAGGGCAGGTAGCAAGAGTAGCTTTGTATGCTGGCAGCTGAAGAGCCTGCTGGAGGGATAGGGCAGCCTGGATCATAGAACATAAGCATACAGCACTGTTCTGGTTATAGATTGCATTATTTTACTGTCAGCTCAGTTGGTTAAGTACTTTATCCAGACCCTCTTAAGCCCCTGTCATTAGCAGCAGAGTGCTCAGTTGGAGCTGTACATCTGTTAACACAACATATCCGGACACTTCCCAGCTCACGTGTCCTAGCACACAGTGCTGCCTCCTGAGCAGGCCTCTGCCAGTCCTTTGGGCTGTGCAGGCCTCCTGTCAGTCGGCCACACTACAGCTCTCCTGCTGCTGGAGAGGCATCTCTGCAATTCCAAGCTGCAGAGACTTCCCAGGCTGACGTTTTGGCTCCGTGTTGGTTTAGTTCATGACAGCACTTTGGCTGAGTAGCAGCAGAGCAGGAGGAAAGGGATGCTCTGTGTGTGTGTACATGAGTGTTGCCTTGTCTGCCTTCCCACCTCACCCTGTAGACAGGCTGTGAGCAGACACAGGGGTGTTGCTAAGAGCTCTCTGCATCTGTTTAGGCACTCCTGGGAGAGAGTGGGAGTCAGAGTTGGAGCTCTGGAGCTGACAAATACAGCCGTCTGGACCGGGAGCTGCAATTAGCAAATTCACATTTCATCGAGGAGCAGCAAGCTCAACAACAGGTAAGGCAGCTGGCATCACAGACTAAAGAGCTTTGCTTGCCAAATGGGTGCCAGGGGGACTGGTCTGGCTGCAGGAGCCTGCCAGTCCCCTTTGCTTGTGGTGTGTGTCTGTGCATGCATTTCCTGGGCAGCACAGCTTTGGGTGATCTCGGTGCAAAGTTTATAACCCTGGAGGTGTGGGGCTTCTGCTGTGTTTAGGAGGCAGTCAGCACAACCTGGAAGATGTAGCACACTAAGATTTAATAGTACAAGGATTGCTGAAATCCTTGGAAGAGTACAAACACTGGAAAAAGAAAAGGGCCAGTTTGTCTTATGCAACTTCCCCTGGTTAAAAAATGTTTGGTGTTGTTTGCGTGCATCTCCCATCAGAACGGGCTGGGAGCAGGAGCACGCGCCTGCTTCCTTTTCCTGCTTTTGTCACCGTGAGATTAAGTGAGAAAGGCTGGGTGAGGGCTTGGGAGATCCCCTGGTGAGGCACTTCCCAGCTGCACTTCCCAGCTGACAGGGGAGTTTGCCTGGAGAAGTGCCCAGGCCAGGCACAGACTGGAGAACTACAGGACCTTAACACAGGCATTGACTTGGAGGTGGCAAACTCTGCTAAAGCTCCTGACCCGTGATGCCACCTCAGCTTCCAGACACGTTTTACCTACTGACTCCAGGGAGATAAATAGCTTCAGAAATAGGTAACTAGGGTAAAGCTAATCCTTAGTGTGACTGTGCCCTGAAAATGACTTAAAACAGCAGCAGACTTACTCCTTTGGCACATTCAGAGCCAAGGCTGGCTATTTTTAGCTGTAGAAGCTGCAGCAGCCTTCTGCTTGCATTAACCCCATGTTAGCTGCAGCACATTCCAGGTGGCATTTCCCAGGCACAGTGTCAGTGTGCCTCCCTGGCCTGCTTACCTTAACAAGGTTTTGGGGACCAGCCCTTGGAGCTTTCCAGAGTCACTTTAGCTGTGCCTGCAGCATGGCTGAGCTGAGGCTGGATTTGCAGGACTGTCTGGAGGGTGCAGCCTGCTGTGCCACGGGAATGCCATGCCATGGAGACTTTCCCCTGGTTGTCTCCTCTCCAGCATTTCTTAGGAACACAGTCCTCATTCCTGGTGGCTTAGGTCTGAGCCCAGGCCTCACAGCTGATGTTGGCCGAGCAGATGAGCCCACTGGATGGGCTGGCTCCAACCCAACTGCAGGCAGCAGATCTGTAATTGCCCCTTTCCCTTCTCTTTGGCCCCAGTTGATTGTGGAGCAGCAGGATGAGCAGTTGGAGCTGGTCTCTGGCAGCATCGGGGTGCTGAAGAACATGTCCCAGCGCATTGGCGGGGAGCTGGAAGAGCAAGCAGTGTAAGTGTGAGACATGGCAGCAAAAGCCTGCCATGGGGCTGGCTGCAGCATGGCTGATGTCCTCACCTATCTCTGCCTCTGGTAGAGTCTGGAATTCACTGGTCCCTCAGGCAGCCTCTCCCTGCCAGCCTGTGGAAAGCATTTTGCACCGCAATCTGCAAGGATCCAATTGCAACCTCCTTCCTTTAGAAGCCTGCATCTAGGGCAGGCTTAACTGCCACCTTACCTTTCCTCCTTTTCACATGCTCCTTCTCAGGCAGCCAGCAGATAAGGGAGGGAGGGGCTGTGCAATGCAGATACTCTCCACTTCTCCACTCTGCAGGGTTTTGTGCTGCCCCTGGACAACTGCTGGGGCCAGGAGCTCTCAACTCTGCCCTGAAACACACAGCACAGAGCTGCTCTTCATCACTGGAGTTAAAAATAACCCTCACCCACACAAAGGGTTAAAGGGCAGCTCGCAGAGTCATTTTGCATCCATCCATTTACATATAAATTAGATTTCTTTCCCAGTTCTTGTCCTTTGCAAACAAATTCCCAGTTGTGTGGGCTAGCAGCTATGCTTCCAGAAAGGCTTGAAGGGTTCATGCCTAAAACCCCTCCTTGTTTGGCTGGAAGGAGTCTGGAGGGCCATGTCCCTTGTGAAATCTTTGCTGGAGAGGAGGAACTTCCAACCTCCTTCCTGTGTGAAGTTGTGCAGCATGAGAATCCTCTGCCCTCTCAGAGGAGATTGGTGTGGGTGTCTGTTTCTAGATCATCACACAAGCCATCAGTGCTTGCTAGATTAGCTCCTAACTACCACAGTGAGGTTTTCCCCACTGAATGAAGGTTTAACAAGTTCCCTGGCACTCCAAATGAAGGAGTCTGTCCTTTTGAATGTATTAAGCTTTAAAGTCCCACTGACTGGAGACAATTGGATTGGTACCTTGATTCTGAATGCGCACTGGCATTGACAAAGCACGGATTCAGGAGGGCTTTCAGATTCATTACAGTCACTCTGTGGAGGAAGTAAAAAGGTAACTTCCATGCAGAGCTTGAAAAGCATCTTAAAAGAAGCTGCAGAGCTCACTTGATACATGACTGAAACAAGATTTTAAACAGCAAGCTCTGAACAAGAAGAGATTTAAAGTCCAAGCTGACGCATAGATCTAACCAGTCTTTGCTAATCACAGATTATAAATGAGACTTTCCTCTTGTAAGGAGGAAACCCCTCCCACTCCTCACCTTGCAGATGTGTGTAGAGTTCATCCACAAACACACAGGGAGGAGGATCAGTCTGGCAGGAATCCCAGGCTACTTCCCACCAAAGCAGAGCTGCTGTTTCAGCAGGTTTTTTCCCCTCGGGTGCTTCCAGGAGAGGAGGCCACATCATTTTGTCTGCCAAGGTGTGATACTCTGCTGACACCAGTGTTTTGATCCATGTGTGTCAGCGTGCTGCACTCCCTAAGGGATGTGCCACGTGCTGACCAGTGCCCTGCTTCTGTGTCCTCAGGATGCTGGATGACTTCTCCCACGAGTTAGACAGCACTCAGTCGCGCCTTGATAACGTCATGAAGAAGCTTGCCAAAGTGTCTCACATGACGAGTGGTAGGTCCTGGGAAGTGGGAGCCAGTCCTGGAAAGGGAGAGACAAGCCCTTGGATCTTCAGGCTGGGACACTGTGCTCCCACCCACCCACCAAGCCAAGGGGAGGGAGCAGCTCTCAGTTCTTGAAAGACGGGGAAGGCTTCCAAGCCCGGCAGCTGCTCCTGCCCAGACACTGCTCTGCTGCCTGTCCCTTGCCTTTGTTTTATTTACAGATGCCTTTCTATTTATGCTGCTACTGCTGGGAAAATCCCCCTCTAGCTGGTGGAAGGGGGAGCTCTGCAGCCTCCTGCTCTGCTGCAGTTTCCCGGGCTGCCTGTGGAACAAAAGCTGTCAAGGTGCCATTAAACAGTGGCCCACTGTGTGTGGCTTCACCCCCCCCAGAACGCCTGCGGGCAATCCCCTTCCCAAATCCCACCTGCCCTGGGGCCGCTGGCGCCTGTAGGCCTATTGTCGGTCACATCTCTCTCAGCTGGCAGAGGAAAGAGCTGAATTCTGTGCTGAACCCACAGAAAAGTCCTTATAAGGCTGTGCCTGAAGGCGGGGGCTGGCGGGGCAGAGCAAACAGGAAGGCGGGCCTGGCTGCCGGGAACTGCCGAGCTGCCGGCTGCCTGCGAGCCTCCCCCAGCACCCCTCTGCCGGGGCTGCTCAGGACCTTGGGAAGGCAGCAGCCTGTCAGCAGGAAAAGCATTCCTGCTCTGCAGGATTAGGCTGTCCAAGGGATTTATGAGGTGGTGGGAATACAGCCCTAGAGAGAGCACTTGGAGTGCTGACAGCGCATTTTGGGTCACCAGTAGCTCAGCAGCAGCACAACCATGGGTGAACCCTGGGTCTCTGCCCTTTGCTCTGGGAAAACCCATGGATCTCTGCAGAGTGTTTTCTGAGTGTTGTGAAAGCATTTCTGCTGAAATCACCTATGCCTGGGAAAGGGGGACTTCTCTTTCTGGGGCGGCTGCTGTGCCTAGGAATCAAGGGGGTACCAGCAGCCCTGTCCCATCATCTCACAGGGCAGACAGCGGCCCTCAGAGGTGATGTGTTAAGCCAATGAGGTGTAAAGATGTCCAGGGAAACCTGATTCATGGCCCTGTCCTAAGGGAAGCTGCCACAATCTCTTCTTGGCAGAGCTCCTCAGGGCAGCTTTCACCGGATCCCTTCTCGTTCCTCTGGCAGATTACTCCATGAATGAACAGCTAACACAGCAGCTCTCTCCTCCCAATTGCTTTTGAGCCAGCTTGTCAAAGCCGTTTGAACTTGGTTGGGAAGAAGTCTCAGAATTCCCACAGCTGTTCCCAAACCCCGGGAATATCCTGGAGAATGCCTCACTGCAATATACAGCGCCACAGCCTTTCTTCCTCAGGAACTGTTAGTTTGGCTTTTTGTGGCTTAAGCTTGAATTTGATTCCTAGCAGTACACGAAGAAAAACGCTCCCCCAATTTTCCTTCTCCACTAAAGCAGGCAGACTGATGCTTCCTTTTCTTTCCAGATCGACGGCAGTGGTGTGCAATTGTTGTCCTCTTCGTCATCTTGCTAGTGGTGCTCATCCTGTTTTTTGTCCTGTGATGACAAAAACGGAACTTCCTGGGACGCCCCCTCCCCGCCCCCTCACCCGGCAGCGCGGGGAAATGAAACTCTGCCCGTTTCCGTCCGCCCACTGAGATCCCCGGCAGGAACACCCGCACCCAGCTCTCACCATCCTCCTCCAAGGACCGCGGCTCGCCCGTGCCGGCAGCTCCCCTGGCCCCGGGGAGAGGCGGTGGAGGACTGGAGCTGCCTCCTCCCCTGCCGCGGTGCAATCTGGACCTGGCTCCGGGTCTGCATCCATGGAGCTGGAGGGGGACCTGACCCCTGCACTCCCACCCGGTGCAGGTAGGAGCCGATGGGAGGTGGACACGGAGCAGCGAGCCCTGGGGAGGATGGGACAGGGGGAGGAATTACCGAGTTCACTGAGCATTACAAACTGCCTTGCCAGTGCCAGCCCCGAGCATTACTGGGAAGGGTGAAACCCCCCCCAAGCCAAGCCAAGGCAAGGGAGGGGAGCCCTGGCCCTGCTCCCCCTGCTCCTCCCTGCCTCCTGTGGGCAGGCAGCACCAACTCACTGCCGGGAGAGCACGGTGAGTCCTACCAGAGCTTTCCTGCCCTCTGCAGTGGGCAGAGGGCAGAGCTGGAGGGTCTCATGTCCTGCCATCGGCCACCCCGAGCTGTAAACCTGGGGTGCTGCACACCAAGCACTGGCAATCAGCCCTGAGCCACAGAGGGAGAGTCTTGAAGCTTTTAAACTTGCCTCCCTCATTATACAGGCCTCTAAAGCTCATTGACTGATGCTTTCTTTGCCCTTGTATAACTGAGTCACTGCTTCTGTTTAACAGCTGCTTCCCTTTGGCAAGTGATTTGTCAGGCCTAAAATAACTTATTTTTTTTAAGGAAAAAAAAAAAAAACTTTAAAGATTTTTTTGATGACCACTGGAGCCACGTTCTCTCTGCAGGTGTACAACACACATGATCAGAGGAATGGTGCTCAGTGATGTATTTTAAGTGTATATGGACTTGTAAATAGGATGTCTTAATTTTTCCCAACCCCTGTTTTTTGGACACCTCTGTTGTAAGCAACCAAAAGGCAGGAGATTGAAAGCTAGATCATGTTTTGGTATTCCTTCCCAGTCCTTTTGTTACCTCCCAGTTGTTTGTCACTTGAGTTGTCTCAGCTGTGTCAGATTCCCTACAGGGAATGTGGGGTAGCCAGGTGGGCAGTACCAAAAATGAGGTGACAAAAGCTCACCTGGGCAGTGTCAGTGTGGAGGAACAGGCAGAGGGGCCGTGCTGCAAGCACCAGTTATGGGACAGGGGGTGGCTCTTGAGGAAAGCAAAACCGGATTTTTACTCCAGTCTGCTCCCATATTTTAAGTTGCAAACATGAAAAGACTCAGCACAGGCTGGCTTATGGCTCCCAGATGGGGCTGGGGGAGGAAGTTAATTGGCACTGATGCAAAGACTTCTGCTGAAATTGCAAATCACCCCCAATATCATCCCCCCCGCCTTAGAATCTTGCCCCCGGATGGCTTTACCTCCGGTACTGAACACTCCTACCCCGCCTTCCTGGCTCCCTCCGAGGTCTGCGCGGCCCTCCTGTCCCTCCCGCAGACGCTGGATGCACAGCCGGCGGCTTCGTGCCTTCTGCAGCCGGGCGGGGCCGGACGGAGCTGCCCTCCCGCTGCTGCTGCTCAGTAACGCACACGCGGTGCCTCGGCGCCCACCCGCACTCCTAACTGGAGCGGCTCCTCATCCATGCAGGGCGTCCCTGCACGGGATAGGTGGTGTCTGCTTTCCAAGGCTGGCTGTAGCAGCGTCTGTGGGTCTGTACCTCTCCAAGAGCAGGTTCCCAGGAGCACGGGTCTGGGCAGGGAGCAGGGCTCACTGCCGCCTGCTGTTCGCACACCTCTGATCCCCGCGTTACTTCCAGCGTGGTTGTGCGTCCTTCGGGAATGACTCCTATGCAGGACTGCTCCTCTGGTAGTCCAAGGGGTGGCCCAGCTGCTGACATCACCACGAGCCACCCCAGTGTCTGGTCCCCTTCCCCGTGTACATTTGCTTTTCTGTCGCTGGTGGTGCCCCTCCCTTTAACACTAAATAAAGGTGCAGCAGCGTAGATCTCCGCTCCTTCTTGCCTGAATTTTGCTCCTGGGACAAACTTGGGGTCTCGTGGCACCAGGGAGAAGGAAATGCTCTCCCACCAGAATTTGCCAGGCATCACCATCCTGGTTTTTGAGGCATAAGCAGCATCTGCAGTTTCTGGGGCCAGGGCAGCTGTACCCAGATGTGGGGCACCACTGTGCAGAGAGCAGCCATTGCTGCCATGCCACCACTGCTGGAGACACTCACTTCAAGGATGTGTTTTGCCTTCCATGGCTGGAAAAAAACCCCACTCAGATTCCCCAAAGAGCCCTACAGGTGGCTGAGCCCCTNGGCCAGCCCCAGCCCCGACACGGCCGCGCCGTTGACCTGCAGGATCTCGTCCCCCACGCCCAGGAGCCCCGCGTAGAGCTTGGCTGTGCCCGCATCCGCCATCTCCTGCACGTAGACACCTGCGGAGGGAACGGGGATCGTGAGAGCCCTTCCTGTCCCCGCACAGAAACAAACCTGGGATAAACAGCCTTCGGTGTGTGGGCTGTGTGTCCAAGCCCCCACCCGCAACCCCTCCGCCCGTGGCCAAGCTGGCCCCTGGGGCGGGGCGAGAGCCAGCGTGGAGGGACCGTGGTGTGCCAAGGCTTTGCGGTGATCCCACAGTACCTGTGTCGGGCCGGCCGTGCCCGGAGGTGACGGAAAACCCGAAGGCGCCGTCGGGGGGTCGCTGCAGCTCCAGCTGCCTGGTGCCGTCAGGGAAGACCTCAACGACGCGCCCCACGGCGCGGGGCTGGCCGGGTGCCCCGATGTCTTCCACGCTCAGCGAGCGCTGTGGTCCTGAGCCCCCCTTCCTGCGGGGAGAGCCGGGACGAGGGAAGCTGCTGCAGCTCCTGGCTGCAGTGAGCCACCCCAGAACAGCCTTCCTGGGCACCGCGAGGATGTGCCAGGCCCCGTCCTACCTGTCAGCCGTGCTCTGGGGCAGGAGGTAGGCGCTGGCACGGGGTGCCTTGCCCAGCTGGGGATGCAGGCTCTGGACAGAGGCAGCTTTTTGGGGCTGGCAGAAGGGTGACACCTGGGGAGAAACGCCTGGCTGAGATGGGGACAAACACTGTGCAGCACCGCAGCGCTTCACCCACTGATGTGCCAAGGGGGTGGAGGAAACGGGGACATCCCACCCCCCTGGAGCACTCCCCAACTCCCGGCTGAGGAAGGACGAGCATATCTGCTCTTCCACTACAACTCTCTCCTCCTCCCGCCTTCCACTTTCCAGTTGGCTCCGGGCTTTTCAAACCCAGCAGCTTTGGGGTGGCGCATCCCCCCGTGGCCCTCCAGCACCGCCTGAGCCATAAATCCGTAATCAGGAACGCTTCATCCCAGCCCTGCATCCTTTCCCTTGTGCCGCGCCGGTCTCCCCATGGGCACCCCCAGCGTGTGCCGATGTCCAAGCTCACCAGCTGCAGGGACTGCAGGGACGGCGATTTCTTGAGGCCGGGGCCGCCGGGCGGGGAGCCGCCGGGGGCGGGCAGCTGCTCCATGCTGTAGCAGCGGAAGCGGCCCAGGCGCTGCTTGGTGCTCTGGCTCAGGCTGCACAGGAGCTTCTTCAGCCCCGACGCCGAAGCGCTGCTGCCCTTGCGGCTCACTGGCCGTCCCGGCACCCTGGGTGGAGAGGCGTGGTGGTCACACACCGCGTGTCTGCGGCGGCAGCAGCACCTGCGGCTGCCTCTGGGCTGGGGGTGCATCCTGCACCCGCCTTGGCAGCCTTGAGAGCTGCAGCGCGCTGAGATCGGGCTGCACGCTGAGATCGGGGGCAGCCGCCTCCCCGCAGCAGTGACCCAGCACACACGAGTTTGTCACTACCCAAAGGGCTCCCTCTCTGTTTGCTCCATTGTTTCAGGGTTTAACGCCTCCCAGAAGTCCCCTGCTGCCAATGGGCTCAGAGGACACAGCACCAACTTGGAATTCTGCTGCCAGGCTGACATGCCGCGCCAGGCACAGGGCTGGCAGGATCGCACTGGGGAAGTCCCAAGGCAGCTGAATTTCCTCAAAAGGGGAGAACCTGACACCAGCCAAACACCTTGACCACAATCTGCTCTAACAGCCCCGGCAGACCCAGATGTGGATAAACGCAGCTCCCCCAAACCCACAGCAACACACGGACACATCGTAACCCCCATACTGTGGTTTCTGGGAGGTTTTTGGAGCCAGGAGCTCAGCCCAGCGGCATCCTGCAGTGCCCAGGGGGGATGCTCAGGGCTGCACGCCTTGGGATGCCGTGGCCGCCCGCGCTCACTCACCCTTGTGCCGTGCTCCCGGCCGGCTGCTGCTGCGCTCCCGGCATCCCGGCACCTTCCCCGGCAGGATNCGGGCCCCGGCCTCCTTGGCTGCTGCCGCTGCACAGCAGGGCTTTCCTGCAAGGCACCTGGGCGCAGGCCTTCTTGGTAGGAGGGGGAGCAGGGACGTGCGTGCCCGGAATGGGAGTGCTGGTCCTCAGCTGCGAGGAAGGCTGGGGGGGCTCACTGGGCTGCTGCGGGGGGCGAGCTGTGTTTCCCACTCCCTTGTTGCCCCCCAGATGTCGATGGGGTTCCCCATCTTCTCGGCTGCTGGTTCTTCCCGGTGGTGGGGGGCAAACGGGCGCCGGACCCGAATCCCCGTCTTGGGGGCCACCGCTGGCCACACCCGTCCCCTTCCTGGCCCTCGCCTCTGGCTGCGGGGCAGCACGGGGAGTCCTGTGCCCGCGAGTCCGGGGGTCCCGGTGCCCCCGCAGGTGGGGGCTGCGGGGTCCTGCCTCCTCGCTGTCCGTCCGGCAGCCGTCGGAGGTGTCGGTGCTCTCCAGGGCCGAGTCCACCTNATTTTTTTGATGACCACTGGAGCCACGTTCTCTCTGCAGGTGTACAACACACATGATCAGAGGAATGGTGCTCAGTGATGTATTTTAAGTGTATATGGACTTGTAAATAGGATGTCTTAATTTTTCCCAACCCCTGTTTTTTGGACACCTCTGTTGTAAGCAACCAAAAGGCAGGAGATTGAAAGCTAGATCATGTTTTGGTATTCCTTCCCAGTCCTTTTGTTACCTCCCAGTTGTTTGTCACTTGAGTTGTCTCAGCTGTGTCAGATTCCCTACAGGGAATGTGGGGTAGCCAGGTGGGCAGTACCAAAAATGAGGTGACAAAAGCTCACCTGGGCAGTGTCAGTGTGGAGGAACAGGCAGAGGGGCCGTGCTGCAAGCACCAGTTATGGGACAGGGGGTGGCTCTTGAGGAAAGCAAAACCGGATTTTTACTCCAGTCTGCTCCCATATTTTAAGTTGCAAACATGAAAAGACTCAGCACAGGCTGGCTTATGGCTCCCAGATGGGGCTGGGGGAGGAAGTTAATTGGCACTGACGCAAAGACTTCTGCTGAAATTGCAAATCACCCCCAATATCATCCCCCCCGCCTTAGAATCTTGCCCCCGGATGGCTTTACCTCCGGTACTGAACACTCCTACCCCGCCTTCCTGGCTCCCTCCGAGGTCTGCGCGGCCCTCCTGTCCCTCCCGCAGACGCTGGATGCACAGCCGGCGGCTTCGTGCCTTCTGCAGCCGGGCGGGGCCGGACGGAGCTGCCCTCCCGCTGCTGCTGCTCAGTAACGCACACGCGGTGCCTCGGCGCCCACCCGCACTCCTAACTGGAGCGGCTCCTCATCCATGCAGGGCGTCCCTGCACGGGATAGGTGGTGTCTGCTTTCCAAGGCTGGCTGTAGCAGCGTCTGTGGGTCTGTACCTCTCCAAGAGCAGGTTCCCAGGAGCACGGGTCTGGGCAGGGAGCAGGGCTCACTGCCGCCTGCTGTTCGCACACCTCTGATCCCCGCGTTACTTCCAGCGTGGTTGTGCGTCCTTCGGGAATGACTCCTATGCAGGACTGCTCCTCTGGTAGTCCAAGGGGTGGCCCAGCTGCTGACATCACCACGAGCCACCCCAGTGTCTGGTCCCCTTCCCCGTGTACATTTGCTTTTCTGTCGCTGGTGGTGCCCCTCCCTTTAACACTAAATAAAGGTGCAGCAGCGTAGATCTCCGCTCCTTCTTGCCTGAATTTTGCTCCTGGGACAAACTTGGGGTCTCGTGGCACCAGGGAGAAGGAAATGCTCTCCCACCAGAATTTGCCAGGCATCACCATCCTGGTTTTTGAGGCATAAGCAGCATCTGCAGTTTCTGGGGCCAGGGCAGCTGTACCCAGATGTGGGGCACCACTGTGCAGAGAGCAGCCATTGCTGCCATGCCACCACTGCTGGAGACACTCACTTCAAGGATGTGTTTTGCCTTCCATGGCTGGAAAAAAACCCCACTCAGATTCCCCAAAGAGCCCTACAGGTGGCTGAGCCCCTCATCTGCCTGCCCAGGCCTCCCCAGCACCACAGCATGGTCAGGAGCTGCAGGTGGAGCAGCAGGGCCATGGGAAAACAAATAGCAAAGGCCCCACAGCTGCAAGCACCACCCCAACCCCTCCATGCCACAAGCCAAGGGCACTGTTTTGTTATTGCAGAGATGTATTTTTGGGTTTCAGCTTGAAATAATTTAAAAGAACCTCCCCAGCCCTCCACACAAGGTGGCTGAGCTGGCAGGAAGCCCTCTGTCTCGGACTCACAGAGATGGGGTGTCCCCACGGGGGTCACCCCAGTGCCCAGCAGGACAGACCCACCCAGCTCTGTCGGGGCCGGGCTGTCCTCCATCCCGCACACTTGGGCAGCTCCTGGAGACTCTGGCAGGTCCCACACTCTCTCCCAGGAGGAAACCCCACTGCAGTGGAGCCGGGCAGGTGCTGGCACTGCGAGGCCGTGCCATTCTGCAGCATCCTGGGACACGGTCCTTCTCCCGTCACCGGGACATCCTCCTCCTCCTCCCGCCGGGCTCGGCAGGAGCCGTGCCGGCGCTACCGCGGCGCCGGGCGCTGCCGGAGCACCCGC